>OOFC01051315.1:56758-70906 GCA_900323345.1 Pseudochromis fuscus
CTGGGTCTTAACACTGAGTTTCGGTAGGTTGAAATCTGTGTGTGTGTGTGTGTGTGTGTGTGTGTGTGTGTGTGTGTGTGTGTGTGTGTGTGTCTCCAGCTCAATCCCCTCATACAGAAGGAGCAGCTGTCAGTCAGGCAGCTTATAAACAGTATTAGCCTTCAATTCAGGTGAATGTCAGCATAGGATTGCCTTAAAAGCCATCTTTAATCAGCAAGCCATCCCCCCAGAGATAAGTCGGCTTTGATGATATTAACTTCACTCAGCACATCACAAACAGGTCAGGCCTCTTGTATGAGGACTTGGACATTTATGACATTAATCAGAGAGAAGCCTGTACCATTCTTTAAGCAGTGATATGTCGGATCCACTTACTGTCCGAAACAACAACAGAAGAGTAAATCGGCGTGAAACGTGGGATCATTTGGAGCATAGTTTGTTAATGACGTCTGTGGGAGAGTTAGAATAATTAACAATAATAAATATAATTTACAAATGAATTTAATTTAACCTCCATCAAGGCACCAAGGATGTTATGTATTTTGCCTGTGCTGTGCTTGTTAACATGAAGAAATCTCAATGTGTGGGGTCAATAAAGTATCTATCTACGTCTGAATAAAATACACAAATGCCGGAAAAAAATCTGTCTCTCTTCCAATGAGTGAGTGTTTTAATAATTCTAAACTTCACCAATATCTGAACAGATTTTGCATGCAGGGTGATGTTTGGTTGTGTGGACACAGAAGATAAAACACATGTATGCATGTATATGTGGATTATGCCTTGGGGGACGGGACGTTTGTGCTCTTGAGTGCTTTCTAGCTGCAGGAAGTGATGTAGCCGTGTAAAATACTCAAACTCAATATTTTTGCCAAATATTAAACGGTGGTTAAAAAAATGACTTGGTCAATTATCCACTGCTCTATCAATTAAATTTTAAAAATGGAAAGTAATAACCATCATTGTAACACATTTTTAGAGGGGTAAACTGCAAATGGAAAACATGCTGAAATAAAAATTCTATGCAACCTCTAGTCACCCTTTCAACAGGTCAACTACTGTTTTCTGAAGCAAGTTTCAGTTTCCAAATCTAATAATTTCACTTTCACACATTATATGTACCCAAGTATCCGCATGATCTACACGGAGAGATCTCTGATCTGCTTCCATGTTCAATCTCCACCCTGCAGACTGGATTACCACTATGAGCCTACAGCCAAATCAGAGCAGCACATCTGCCCACACAGGTCCGCGGCAAGGTCTCGCTCAGTGCCAAATTGCCAACTGTGATACATAACTTTCTACTTCTCACAACCTGGGACATAAGTTAAATCTGAAAAAAAAGATGCTTTACTTGTCATTCTATTTTGGGAGAAATTTGGCCTGTCAGCCTGTGCTTAACATCTTCCTGATGTGCATCATGTCTTTCCTTAAATTTGCCTCACATAAAAACAGTTTAAATGGGTCAGAACCCTGCTGGAGATGAGGCTTGAGCAGCTTGAACAGGGAAAGGAAAAGATAAATCATTCATGGAACCAACAACCTGATAGTCCCAGAGAATATAAAAACAAATGAGAACACAAAGGAAGCACTTTGGAGACTTTTAAAGTGTCTAAAAACAAATGAAATTGAGCAATTGATACAGGATGTTTGAATACAGAACAGCTGCACAACAATAGCCCCACACCAGCTTTCCGAAGTTACTTTCACAGCACTGTGTTTGTATGTGTGTTCACTCACATGTGTGTGCATGTGTGCCTGTGTGTGTGTGTGTGTGTAAGTTCTTGCTGTGTGCAGTAAATTGCCTCTAGTGATGCCTGAAAAAATGTTATATTGGGTTTTGTCCAAACACACCACTTTGAGGCCCATTTTGTTGCACTGCTGTAGAGTCTCATAAGACAGCAGTCTACTGGATATGTTGATTCCTTGTGCTGCTTTGACTCAGACACATCCTGACCTATTTTCTACCATGTCAACAGTATTGATCTTACTGCTCACCCCAATGAGGAGGATTTTAGTCTGTTATGAGATGGAATTAGATTCTTGTCACACAGACGTACAATTACTGTGACTTTCCCCGAACGTTTAAGACTATCTCAGAGGAATAAAAAAAAACAACAAAAAAAAATCCATGACACTTGTGTTAGCAGGACAAGGCACAAAGAAAGACTAGGACTTCATCAGAATGGCACTGTAATAATAAAAGGTGCGTGTCTGTGTGTAGGTAGGTCTGTACATTTTCTTGTGCTTATATAATGTGCCTGAGAGCATATTTTTAGTAATTTATGAACAGTTCTGCTGTTCTCAAAGCACACTACAAGGCACACTATGTTTGCTTTGTGGACTTCTGGGCCACAATCAGCAAATTATTTTTCACTTCATATTCAGGAAACTTTTGATTTCTTTTTTTGTTTTGTTTGATTTTCTACACATACTGTACATTCCTCAGGATGTCCACAAACAAATGAGCACAGTAAAACTCACCAGGCTTGGTCTTAGCTCTCCGTCTCACCACTTAAGTTTTCACCACCAACGTGCTGTTAATATCGCTAACCCATGGATCTGGTAATCATTAGTTTTTACAGGCCTCACTACAGTACGCTATCAGATTAGCAGAACTATCTCTTGACCAATATGAGGTCTCAGTATCTCCAAAACCAATAATGAGAAAACCGAGATTGAATTTGAAACTCAGTGTGACTGGAAGGATTAGTGTGCAGCCCGAGACTTCTCCTACCTCAAAGATGTCGGTTGGATTTGAGCTGGAGGGGGGTTGGAGGTGGGTTTTCTATGATGACCTACATTTCTCCTAAACCCGTTGCAATGCAGGGACTTAGGACACGGGCGATGTCTAATAATGTTGCTGCCTCCAGAAATGGAACTAGGAGGATTCAGTCAGCACTAATTTACCAAGGCTACAGGAGAAGAAACAGTTCAAGCCCTGTTTTCAGTTTGTTTGGGTCAACACAACTTTAACGTGACCGACTCTCTCTCTCTCTCCCAGATAGGTGATGTTTATCGCCTGTAGAGTGATGCACACAACTCACCCAAAAACTATGCATACATGGACACACTCCCACACAACAACACACACATACCCACCTACACAGATGAATACATACACCAACTCATTCACTGCTCCTCAGTCCGGCCTTGAGCTCTGTCAGCCCTGCAGCGCATCATGTTGACAAGAAGACGAGCGTTGCCATCACATGGCCCCTCTCTCCTCTTGAGAGAAAAAAAAAAAAAAAGCCAAAATATGAAAAATAACTAATTTCCATGAATAATAGACTATCTCCTGTACACACACACTCACATGAGCATACCTCCTTTTATTCAATAAATAATCAAGTAGTTAGTGTTGCTTAGCAACCACATTATCAGTACCTGCATTGTTTTAACATGCTGAATGACAGAAAACTAGGCTCAAGTCCCAAAGCACATTGTAGAATGTGAAGGTTGATGTTCAGGTGATTTTCTGTGGTCTTCACAAGGTAACACCGCCTGCAGCTAATTGAATATTTTACAAAAGGCAGCAAAGGATAATAAACTTCATCTTTCTGCATATTCCACTGAACCAAATACATCTAAGTGAATGTATGATTATCAACTATATCAAATAGATCACTGAAAGCGGTGAAATGATATTTTTTACAGGAGGAAAAGCTGGAATTTGTGCTTTGACGGTACACTGTTGTTGTCATCCTGCACTTAAGCATTATTGATGAATAAGAGCTGCAAGATTAAGATGCATTAATCTGGTGATAGGTATTTAATTTGATAAGCACATCTAATTTAATGCCTGATTTTCGCCTCCTTCGTGTAATACTCTGCGCATTAGTATTAGACAAAAATGATTGAAAAGAGTCATTTTGCTGTGCGTTCTCAGTATCCTTCTCCCATTGGTTGCTTTCAATGTGAATAGCAATGTGAACAGCAGCATGAAGGCAGACCTTTGGCAGTCTCTCAAATGCATCCTGTGTCCTTGAAAATCAGGAATGGCCCGTTCACACAGCAACTTATCTCCCAAAGTGAAGCTGACGTCTAATCAACACCTGCAACCCTCTCCTTTGCCGCGTGTCCAAGTGAGACTTCAAAAGTTGTGCCAAGCCACACGTTTCCCGCTGCGTGTGAGACAGCAGTGGTGGAAAGGAGAAAGGGGCGAGAGATTTCTTATCAAAGCCCCCCAGAAGCTGATGTTATTTGTCGCCATATGCATTGGATACTACTTGTGATGTGTTGCTGAAGCTTCACGTCCTTTTGAATTGTGAGGTGGCTCGTCTCATAGCCATTTCCCCTGCAGTGTCCAACACTGGTAGATTACACCGTTTAGCGACAACATTACAGAACCTTTTCTCGCTACTGCCTTTTATACAACTACAGAGGAGAAGTATGGATGTTTGTGTTGACCCCATGACACCTGATTCATTTATTTTCTGGCCTGCTAAATGCGCACACTTTGTGTCATATAATGCTCAATTGACCGTGCTGAACTGTGGATGTGTAATGCATTATCTTTGGGGCAAAATGCCTGTGCAGTAATATCAATGTGTTCCATTCTATGTGACTTGAGATCGCACTGTAGATGTCGATCGTCATATAGCTAGCTTGGGCCTCCACTAATAACGGCCTACACCTCCTTAGTCGGCAGTCAACAGTGGAGATGAACGCAGTCTTTGTCAAATAGGCTCAGCCTTAAGATGGTGAAAGGAGCTTATCAGTCTGGTGCTGCTTGCTTGTAATAATCAATTATAGGTGGCTATGAGTGACCTTGAAACATACTGAATCTGCAGAAATACAATGAGAGGATTTGAATTGCACACACTCGTGTAATACTGCCAAGGATTCTTGACACACTGCACTGGAAACAGACTGAATGAGGATGTGTGGATGTATTTTTCTCTCTACCCAAACCTAATATCTTCCTGAAATGCATCGTCTCCCCTGGCCTTATCTCTCTCTCTGCTCTCTCTGCTGTAATTGTCGATGAGATGCTTTTGGTGTTGCTGTTCCACCAGCAATAGCATGCAGAACGTGTATCCATCAATCTGTTCAGTTCTCCCTGAGCAGTTCCCTCACTGAAATCCGTTTAGGGCTTTTCTTATTGAGTGGAGTGTAGTGGAGTCCTTCTGGGGCTTCAGCTCTCTAACCTAGTTCCCCCTCTGTCTTTTCAATGAACCCATTCCCACTTGTGAACACATGTGCTCCCCACGTAGAAACATCAGAAAGACCAATGATTGAGGAGACTGAGATTATTTAAGTGTGAATGTTGATAATGTCTTTATGCTGGAGAATTTCTGTTTTTCCCCAACTAACTGGTATATGCAGTAAAATATATATGAAGATCTGGTGTGCCTTAATAATCAAGCAGTCCTTGCCATCCACTCCTGTAAGTAATGAGATGTTTGTCACTGAAGATGTGTTTAAAACAGAATAATTTATATGTGTACTTTAAGACTCTCATAGCACTCTTGAAGGAGTTGTTTACGCTCTTTAGTGTACCTCCGACGGGTGAAGGTAGCTGTAATTGGGAAGCAATGTTTGTTGACAAGGTTGTAGTCATAATACATTTTACATAACAAATCCATTTTGAAACAGAAGGAGACGGAGCTGGCTGTTCAGTCCTGTTCTTAGTGTGTTGCCATAATTGGTGTGTCAGTGACTATCATAGCTTTGAACGTGTAGCATGCTGAGAGCAATGTTAAATACGCTGTGCACAAGACAGTAAAATGCAGGCATTTTATATTATATTACCATTAAAAAAAAAAGCCCTCACTTAAACAAAAAAAAAATGTAGGTGTATGCTGTGAGTAGTTGTGGGACTCTGTCACTCGGGTACAGTACTTTTATTTTAATTCTTCATGTCAGTTGTTCCCTAGTTACTTGTTCTGCGTAACAAAGGTCTTTAAAAATAAATGTTCAGAACTTTGCCACAGATTTTAAATGTATGTAAAGTTGTGCTATGTGCATCCAGTGGAAAGATAAACTTGAACTGACACAGCAGAGAAAAAAATATTACTGCCAGTGTGTGTGTGTGTGTGTGTGTGTGTGTGTGTGTGTTTAGATTCTAAACAATTAACAACTGACTGATGCACAACTTTTTGTAAAACAAAATTAGCTAATTTATATGAAGCTCTGGTTTTCCAGGATCTGCTTATGTACAGAAAAAAACTGCAATGATGTAGATTAGTTGCTTGCAAGGTAAGAATGTTTTGAGAAAGAGCTCATTAAAATAGCTCCACCACTGAGGAAGAATAATTGTAAGTCTTGTTGCAATACAAGACTTTGATCCAATTTAGCGTGATATCAGCAGTCCGAGGTAGAGTGGTGTGTGTTGTATCTGAAAATCCAGTCTCCCTTTTAAATTGAAGAAAATGAAAAAATGGGTCCCACCATTTGTATTTGTCCCAGACTCGAAGATCAAAGGAAATTTTACATTTGCAGTCCCAGTGACTGAATACAGCGCAGTCCTTTTTCCATCTTAGAAGATAAATATTTTGGAAAAGGTAATATATGTTTTTCCACTAGAAAATAAAAACGGGAACACCAATAAATCCACAAAGAACTAATTTATCTGGCTGAAAACACTCTTCTTCTTCAGGTCAAAAGAATATTAAAAAGGGGACGTTTTGATGTTTTAACTCCAGCATGTTACGATTACTCATTGTTGTTAGTGATACTGATGCTTGATGAAGCATTAGCATGAACTGAGGCTATAGTTCCTGCAAATCAGATATCTTCCATAGGAAAAAAGGTGGTGAATAACAAAAGCAGAGGCAGCATTTCTTTACAGCCAAAAGCTAAATCACTTTTCAGCCTGATAACCCCAAAACAATCGATTACCTTCTAGCACAAGCTCTAGATTGAGTTGTGAGAGCAAAATAAAACTTTGGAAATCCAAGATGTTTACTTTTGTGAACAATTAAAAATGTTTGTTAGTACCCTGTCTGGCTAGAATATGTCCAATCAGGAGCTGTTTTGTGTCACCTCGAGTCACTTTGTCGCACCTTCAAAGAAGTCTGGTAATGCAGAGTCAAGGGGTTTTGTCAATCAGGAATGCACCAGTCTTGCAGCAGCCCCTACCGCTTGACTTTTCTTCCCTGTCTGTGAGTTTGTGTTCCTCTGTGAGCAGCGGGCCCTGTAGTGCTCACTACTTGCTTGCTGTCTCTCCATTAGGCACCTAACAGAGCGTTGGGCTGCGGCTGCTCTCTCCCTCAATGCCTCCATCTCCCTGTCGCCCTTCAGGTCTCATCGCCTTCGCAATGGAGGATCCATCCGCCATGATCCCAGGACACATACTGTCCTCCATTACCCATCCTCACAACCCACTGCATTCAGATCCGGCTCCCAAGGCCCCCGCACATGTACACAAGCCCATTTCTGCATGTGTGTGAATTTTCTGTGTGTATAAGTGACTCTGCCAGGTCTAATCAAGGACACTAAGTCATATCTAGTTACACAACCCTAACAGGAGGGGCGGAGGGATATAAGATCAATAGGCCATTTCAAAAGGGTTTTGTTTTTGAGCTTGGATGAAGTCCATCTGCAGATTCTTTACACATTAACTGAATGAAAGACCTTCAGCAGTGACAACTCATACCCCTGAGCCATCACATAAACATTGAACATCTGCCATAAGCACTCCCAAGTCAACTATTAACGTTGTTGAATAGTTGGTAATGAGCATGTTTTTGAAAATTAAAAAAAAAAAAAAAGCAGCGTGTGGGTGGAACACAAAATTTGTAATTTACCGTTTGAAGAACTTTTCTCTTTAAAACTTCAGAAACACTGACTTATTGGACTTATTGCGGTTTAGAAAGGTCAAAGGTTTAAAAAGAATAATATATCAGACATAGCATAATCTTAGCAAGATTAGATTAACTTTACAGCATTTGAAAATTATATATAATAAGTTATCAAATGTTTTCATATGGGTCATTGTAACTACTCGTCTGTCCAGTGTACAGTGGCCTAAAATCTCTTTTTCTTCTGTGATTCTGAAAACATTTCTGTTGTCAGTTAAATGTCAACAATTCTATTTTGGTTCCAGTTTATTTTTGTTTTTTAGTTTTCCATCTGCCTTCTATGTATAGATGTAGTGTGTCAAGAAACATCAGTCTTGGAAAATGTGCCAGCTCTACACGACTCCTGTTATTCCAGTCAGATCACTCAGTCTTTGCCTAAAGTCACAAACACCCCCAAAAGTGAGATAACAAATTGTTTTATCCATAGGATCCAATTAAAAACTGTGAAATCACTGAAAGTCATTTGGTGTCTTGGATGCTTATCTCCACTTAGTGCACAAGCCATTATACTTGCCAGTGAACTCCAGGATATCATAGTGATGAGAGGAGCTGGAAACATAACGTACTCCCAGTTAAGGAGTGTAATGAGGAATAGCATATTCAGATCAAATCAAAAGTGGAAGTTGTAACTTAATGTTCAGCTGGTAACATTTCTACTAAATTAATTTTGCTGCAGTCATGCAAATAAAAAACATGGTTCCCCGAGTATGGCAGACTGGATAAAGGAATTCTAAAAGGAATTAGGAGTGGTTTTATTTTTAGGCGCACTAGCAGTGCCAGGGACGGCAATGTGGGCTTGTCGGTTGGTTGGTCAACCAAAGTGGTTCCAAATATGGGTCTGGGCTACGGAAACACTATGCTATTAGTGCTGAGCAGTTTCCCTGTGAGCGGGGAATGGTCTTTATTTTGGTGCACACAGCAGGTTATCAGAAACAACATTTAACCACACAGCTTTTATTGAATTGACTGACTCTATGGATTTCCTGTGTTTCCTCTACAGAGGGCCCAGCACCATGTTTTTACCGCACCACAGAATCATAATAATAAAAATTCATAATGAAATGCTGCATGAATTCACTAAGCTGAGATACAGGATTGCACATTAGAGCAGTTTGACAAGGATAAAAGGTCAATTTTAAGAGATGCTTTTAAGAGATGTATATTGTGCACTAACAAATGTTGCCTTTCTTACTGAATTAAAAATGAAAGCTGATGATCAAGGTAAGTGGAGTAGACAGTAAGTAACACAGAGCAGTAAACAACTGAAAAAAACAGGAAACCTCAGGCTGCAAAAGACAACATACCTTTCACTCTTCTCGTCTTTAAGTGTGGGTGTAAAAATTATTTGAATTATTGAATTGTTCATACTTTTTGGAAACTTTACTAACTCGCTAGCATCAAAATAAATTACTTTTAATAGACATAGGACAACTCTGGCTTCAGAACTAGCTTTAGTGATAAACTACTTTGTGACTCACTCTCAGACCAAAAACTTAAGCTAGTGTGATTTGCAAAACTGGTACTGGTGACAGGACGCTTTATCAGGTCTATCACAGATATTGAGCTTTTATTACAGGGGAGGGAGGGAAAATTACACCTACGGGATCAGAACAGAAGAAAAAAATTACTGATTAGTATTTGCAATGTTCAAATCACTCACTACTGTGCAAAATTTAATCTTTTAACTCAACTACATTTAATTGCCTAATATATTATACAAGTATAGCTTCATAAAAGAATTCTGAGATGACATCTAAAAAGATGGTTCGATTTCCGATGGAATAACATCCCTTGAAAAATTGCAAGGTTAGAAATTATTATTGAAATATATACCCGATAAGCCAGGTAGTGTCTGTCCGGGAAATGGCGATAAAAAAGAGAAAGCTCCCAGTAAATTAACAGAGCTCTTTCAGGTAGGCAGACATAAGGTAAATAGTCTGGCTTGCCAAGAAGTACAGAAGGTAATTTTGTATGTTACTGTGGTGGATGCAAAGGATAACAATAGCATGCCTCAGGGTACCATGGCTCCCGCTGGGCTTAAGTGTTGCCAAGTGCACGTGATGCCATAGCTTCTAATTTGGCACATTACCTTTGTCTTGTTATTTTTCATCCTCCTGTACTTTAACTGCTGTCCCTGTGTGAAAATCCAAGCAAAACAAAATATGCCTAAAACACAATCTCAAATTTTACATAATCAACTGAAAAACCTGTTCATTCACAGGGGTTTGGGGGTCACTGCCATGTTTTTAACAATTTTATCCAAATATTTAAGTATTCAAGCCCAATGATGAATATGAGAAAAAGGTGATTAATTCAATGGCTTTCAAAATGTGACCTTGCTGCACCACATCTGTTTGGGGTTTTTTCACACTGGGATATTTTTTATGGTGATGAATTAAAGACACATACCAGAAGCAAAGAGTACATCTCCATCTTTACCCAGCACGCGGTCGCTTTTATAGTTATTCAAAGCTTAGTAATGATGCATACATAACCTTAATGTATTGGTGAGAACATCATATCACCCTGTTAACATCACTTAGAGGGAAAAATAGATCATTCAAATGTGGCACACAGCAAATTTGATGATGAAACATAAAATCAAAATCTGGCAGCTCTGTACTGTAAACATCCATCCCTGCGCTTTGGAGCCTGAGACAAATGGAGACATAAATTGGAAAGTAAGAGTAGCTGTGCAGTGTGGAGAGGAGGCGGATGCAGATGAAAATGTGAGTGGCAGATAGGAGGGGAGGTAGACTGGCAGACAGGTGGGTGTGGAAAAGAATCACACAACCATGAGGGATTGCATAATGGCTGGGGACGGGGAGGAGAAGGCCTCAGCAGGTGGGGGTTTGCTTCCTGTGAATTACTAGCTACATTTACGAAGCACTCTCGCAGCGGCATGCTAATGAAAGACTTGATAAGACAACAGAGCAGGAGTCAAGTGCAAGTCCTCTTCTAAGGCATAATTTCTGCAAACCTATCCCTTTTCTTTCTGTTTAAAAGTGATGACAGAAGACCTCTATCAGGACTTAGCTCCTATAAAAGGTAGGGCCACATATAAAATGAGCACAGTTTAATAAAGTCTGTTCAACCATAATATGAAATATGGGCTAAAAGGGTTCATCAGGGAAGGAACAGGCCATTCATCCAAGTGTGTCTTTCTTCTTTTACTACATGCACAGTGCCTATAAGTGCAGCTTGCTTTATGAGTGAGTGGCTACACTGTTGGTAGATGATCATGGACATAAAGCATAGACCGAGGCTAAGAAAAATCAATACCAGTGATGGAGACCGTTTACTGTTTCATTATTCAGATTCATGACCTACCACAGCCCCATGCTGTTGTTGCCCCCAGGCTAAAGCTCACTGTCAGTCACATTTGCTCATTAAGTGCCAATCACACAGTACTCCAGGCAATAATTTTGCCAGCACTTGGTGGCACTGCAGATGTCACATAATGATCCCCTGCCTACTTTCTGCATAATTCAATGTAGGTGCGGTTGACAGAGTTTACCCTTGACAATGAACTCTGTCACCGTGTAAGCTGGTGGTCAATTGGGTCAGTCTCAGTTTTTACTTTTCTGTGCAGACAGTAGGACAGTTTTCCCTGTGGACTGAATGAACAGGTACAATGATGCATTGATTGCTTTATTAATTTTATTAATGTTTTAGCCTGAAACAAAATCGGGGTCTCTGCACTCATCAAGTCAAATTTAAGACTTTTAAAGACTTTTTTAAGACCATAGTGAATACAATTTAAGATCCATTTCACATCTATACTGGCAAACAAGTACAAAAGACATGAAGGAAAATCAGAGGCACGAAATTACATGCAACTAACGAACCCATGGATCCCAGCGCCTTAATGCCCAATGTCCCAAGTTTCAAAGTTTTCTTGAAGAAGGTGCAGTGTGCTTCAGATATGTTTCCATCCACCAGCTTCAACCATGAATTCAACTGTTCGTTCTGGAGCCACAATCTGTTGAACTTGCACTTACCCATCTTATACAAGTATTTCGGCTTTGCTGTGGGCTTTTCTTAATGTATTGCCGGCGATACAGAGTGACTAGCATAAATCAATTTACCGTAATTCCTCACCCATTTGCCCCAGCGACGTAAATCCAGCTGATTCTGAAAGTCAGATACATATTACCAACATTACGGTAGTTTATGGAAGCTCCACTTGTCGGTTTCCAGGATCAGCTGGAAACACGTTGCTAGCACAAATGGCCGAGGAATTACGGTAATTTGAATGACATGTCACTTTCTGTCACCAGCTAAACATTCGGGGTAAAAGGGTTAAGTTTTCTTGGCTACTATGGTCCACTGTAACCATACACTGTAGGATGTAACCCACCGAAGCGCACAGCACACCAGCTGGTTGTGCTCAATAAACTGACCGGGCTCCACAGGTACTTTAGTTACATTCTGTAGTTATGTTATAGTGTCCTCAAAAATACAAACATTTAAAAATGATACTGTAGTTTATGTATTTGTTTTAAATAAAAGTAACAATAAATTTTTAAGACCTTTCAAAATTATACTTAAGATATTTTAGGAGAGTTTAAGAGAAATTTAGACATTTTAAGGCCTTAAATTCAAATTATTATAATATATTTTAGACGTTTTAAGATTTTTTTAGGACCCCGCGGAAACCCTGAAAGTGAATGGTCTGTTACCTGGTTACATCTCAACACAGTTAAATGCCTCAGAAATAGTGTACCAGTATAAACCTTCTGCTTTGATGATATACAATCTCGTTAGAGGCCTGCATCTCATATTGTGCATCACATAAAAGACTCAGGTCTAATATGCATTTATTATCCTCTTATGTGCATGCTGTAGGAGCAAACATATGCTCAGCTCTGATATCACTGAAAGAAGACAGTGAGAAGCGAGTCGTGAGTGGTTGATATTTATTCCTTTTCATGCAATGTTTTTACAATAAGGACCTTTAAAGAGTGAGTTTGATCCAAGATAATGTTTCAAATCTATATTTAGCCCCTGAGCCCCAACACAAATATAGTTTCAACAAAGGGTAAAATGGTCCACTGTGTAACAGCTGTACAATTAAAAAAAAAAACATTTCAAGGTTCCTATGGACAACTGTCTCTTAATATAAAGAGGTGCCCTAGCATGGCAGTGAATGAAATGAAACATGTCATGTGTCAGCAGCCATGATCCTGACTTTAATTGACAAGTTGTCATAGTTCAGGCATTTGGGAGGGGAATAAATTATTCACGGCCCAGAGAGTAAGAGACCTGAGACAATTCATGCTCCTAATCCACCCTGTTAAAAATACACACATTTCACAGTGAAGGCCAATGTGGACACGCAACAAGCCCAATGACCAATGTGCAATGCCCACAGCAGGACACTGTAGTTTTGTGGTTTAAATCCTCTGAGGCCTCTAAAAGTGGCCCCTGCAGGTTTATTGCACCTCAATTCATGACTGTTGAAAGGAATTAACAAAAATAACAGAGGGAATTTTCCTTTGAGTCAGAACAATATAAATTACCTTCAATCGTCCTGCTGTATCGAATCATTTGCATTACTTTAAGTGTCAAATCTATTTTCACAGTGTTTGGATGAAGATATGAACAGAACATGGTCTCCCCCAAAGTGGTGCCACATGACCTTTCACACTGTTAACCACAAAAGTGCAAAAGGTCATGTGGTGAGTTGCGACCTGGTGCTGGTTGAGAAAGACTTCATCAAGGTAACAGGATGTATAATTTCAAGCAATGACAATAATTTGGCAGTGTTTTTAACTTACAAGTTCTAGGTAAAGATTGCATCTCTCCAATGTGTACTCAAAGTACAAAACATTTTCTGACAAAACAACTTATCAAGACAATAAAATCCCAATTAATCAATAATACAAACAATCCTTGTGACCTCTGCTGACCTCATATTGATAACAGATAATTATCATTGAAAAGTATCCTGAAGCTGTTTTGTTTACAAATTTAACTGTGGAAAATTGTTCACTCTTTGCATGGTATTATAGCTAAAAAAAAAATATTAATCAAAAGAGTATGGTTTAATTTGCCCAGTGTCCAAAGTTGATCATTTGACCTGAGAATGACATTAAATTGAAATGAATGAAGAGTCTAATAGTGTTACTAAGTGCTTTACAGAAAAGACAGTCACAGGCTTCACTCCCTCTGCCAAAACAACCTCATTAAAAGGGCAAACCATTGTGTGAAACAGAACCACCATTACACATCATAACCATACTTCCACACACACACACACACACACACACACACACACACACACACACACACACACAGAGTTCTTTAACTAGCTTTTCTGCCTTTTCATTATTTGCACAGA
>OOFC01051315.1:76245-96388 GCA_900323345.1 Pseudochromis fuscus
CTTAACTTCCTGCACAACCCCGACAACAACAGTAAAAATGGCGGAACACAGCGTTGCGTTAGTGCTGCAGCAGCTACTGGGCTTGTTTTGACTTTTACAGCAAAATCTTCTGAAACTACACAACTACCATGAGCAACAAGTGTGTGTTGTTGTGGGTGTTGGTTTTACCTCGTACAAGTTTAATGCGCTTGCTCCGTGTCTTCTTCCTTGTTTTGGTGTGTTTCTGTGGCAGCGTTACAGCGCCACATACAGGCCTGGCATATTGACTACAGCGTTTTCATGTGGACACAGATATAAATTTTTGGGGGAGATGCATTCATTTCATCTCTGTGTGGACGGGGCCTATGTTTCATACATTATTTTCACTGATGCTTTTATGTGTGAGCTGAAGTCTTAAAATGTTTCATTTACTTTAAAGTACTACTTCAACAAAATTCCTGCATTTAAAAAGTTACAAAACCTAAACAAGTATTATCAGCTAAACCCTGTCTACTGTTACATGACTGTCTTATTATTACTACTTTATTATTATATTATTATTACTTATCCGTTTCCATGTATGCAGGATTTTATGTTGCTTACACACTAATGGGTAGAATCTAAAACACACTTTTATTCTCTGATCATGTTTTGGATGCAAAATCTTTATCTTGTAAAGTAATTAGTTACTTTATCTGTCCATAAATTTCTAGAAACTCAAAATGTACAATAAGTCACATTAAAAAGAGAAGAAGAAGACCAGAGAAGGTAAATTACATTTGAACATTCTTCCATCACTGATGGTCATTTGTTCTTCCACTAACAGCTTTGTGGATTTACTTTGACATGTTCCCTTGTTTCTGGAGGGGAACTACTTATCAGAAAAACGCAAGGTGCATAATCCATCTTCGTCATCGTTTATGCACCTTCACTTGGTTTGCCATCTAGGAAATTTAATTTTTAAGAAGTTTGGAGCTGGATGAAAGCCAGTGGCATCTGTGAAAGTATAAAGTCACAGTCCCTTTTAAAAAGGAGAGACGGATGTGCTGGAAAATGGGATGACATTCACGGTTGCTGGAGTCATCCTTTAAAGAGGGAAAAAAAGTTTTACAGGAAAGACAGCTACAAAGAAATACTGAGTAGAATCACATCCTCACATGCAGACTGTACCTTGACACTCTGGTACTGCTCTGCTGTGAATTTGTCGGTACAGATGGGAGCTACGGGGACGTAAGCCCGGATCAGAGACTGGTGCTGCATCAGGAAGGGCAGGGAATACATCCCACTGAGGGATGGGCTGATCACCACCACCGGGCTCAGGCTCAGCTGTTCAACCACATCCTTCAGAAAACCTGCAGGGGCCAGCTCTCCGACCGCCGCCGGGGCCTTGGCGGACTTGGACTGACCGAGCTCTGTGGACAGATGGACAGAGGACTTATTAAGCCCAAAGTTTGGTTTCGAAACATGAAAGCAGTACAGATGCGTGGGTTTATTAACTGAATCCAACAACTTTCATGTTTGGGACGTGGACAAATTCAACTTGTTTATGCTCAGTGGGACTGTCCAATGTTATCCTGATGTCAAACACAAAATAAATGTCTACACAGTTACTTAAATATCACAAAACATTACGTTCCTTATAGCTCCAGAATTTGCTAAAAATACATTTCAGTATTAAAGTGATTCCAGTGTGTACTGTACTGTACTGTACTGTACAGAGGTACTATATGCACTGTATACACCCTTGCTTTGGAAGGCATCGAAACAGGAAAGATATAGTTAAAAAAATGGTACACATCTAGTTGGGAAAAAAAATAAGACTCTTCTGAATATTCAAAAAGACATCTCACACACCTGATACAGTAATATTTACAAAGGCCTTCAGTACAATCTGCTTTACTGCCATTTTGAATTATTATTGAGGGTAATTTTTTTTTTTTTGAGTAAGCTGGGACCCAGTAACATTTTTATATTTAATGCCCTCTTACTGTAGCTTGTGTGTTACTAGAACTTTGCATAAAAAATGTATCATGTGAGCATAACACAATAATAACAATAAGGATGAAGCTACATGGTTATATAACAACACACTGGTGATAATGGTGGTTACAGGCCTGTTGAATGTTTGGCCTCATCTGCCACCGTGACTTAGTGAGAAGCAGAAGAGTTTCTCTCCAGACGCACCTGGCAGGTCGATGGCGACCGCGCGGCAGCCAGCTTTTGCCAGAGTCTCCAGAGTGCCGATGCTGAGCCAGTTTTCTGATGAGAAGCGGATGCCGTGGAGAAGTAAAACTGACATCTTCACCTCTCCTGAGGCAGGTTCACTCTGCCTGTAGAAGAGCGACACTTTGCCACCGTCCACCTGCACACTGCCCTCTGTCATCTTCACAGCTGACATCCTGAACACAGGGAAACACAAAGCACATGTTTCACTTCACAAATCACACTACAGTTGTCACATATGAAGGTAAAAAAAAAAAAAAAACAAGACTTGGTTTGTTTGTCCATTTGTGAGTAATATTACGGAAAATGAATGATTCTCTTTTGGGTACGATCAAAGAAAGAGATCCTGTCTAAAAACAAAATCCAGAAAGACAAAGACAGTGCCACAGAGAACCAGTAGGGGCAGTAAAACACCACCCCTGTGTCTATGAACTGGAGAGGAGGAAGAGCAAGAAGAACAAGGAAGCAGGAGGTACAAACTGAAAGGAAAATGTTTCGGCTTTTCAGGTAAAATCTGTTTATGCAGAAGTGCAATATTCCCATTGACCACTAGATGCTGGCTCCACAAATTAATTTTCAATCATAAAATACTCAGTGTATACATTTTTTCCATAAGTCATTCTGATGTCATTAGTTGAAATCAACTCTTCTTATCAAAGGTCTGGTGGTCAAAAATCATCAAGTTGATATTAGGCTTCAAAAAGAGGATGATTTAGGGGCATGTTTAGTTTGATTGACAGGTGTGGTCTCCAATAAAATCAGCTCTGAACTCCAGCCTAACAGTAGGAATGTGTGTGTTGAGAGGATTTTTTTAATTATTTTGTTTTAGCTAATTTATTTTTGTGAGTTTAATGTGCCACAATGGATAGTGACCTCAGATTGAAGGGTCAGACCCACCTCCTTACTCCTCCCTTCATATCCAAATATGGTCACTTCTGGCTCCAAACAACCAATGTGGTGATGTTCAAATCATAGATATACTACCACATATATGGATGTATGGTAGTGTAGCTATGGTTCAAATGCTGATCTCCTGGATTTCAAAAAGTAACTCCACAAGTCAACAGGTGACGTCACATTAGCTTCATCCTTTCTGTTCACAGCTTCTGGTACAAATTGAAAATTGTTTTGGCTTTTCAGGTAAATTTTCAAACTTTTCCACATCATCTAAATCGGCAGAGGTTTGTACTCATTTGGTACTGTCTAGTAATTTTCTCATGATATGTATGAAGGCTGATGGAGATGATAAAATAACATATTTAAAAAGGTAAAGTTAGAATTCAAAATAAACATATAAAAGTGCATTTTAAACTTTGAATTTTTACTGCTTACAAATTGAATACATGAAATAATAAAAATGACAATATTACCCTTTCAGATGTAGTAACACAGAAGTAGTCACTGAGAGGAGAAGCAAACATAAAATGTAAATACTGAAGTGCAGCACAAGTAAATCAACTTGTTACACAGATTCCTGGTAAACTAACGACGACCTCACGTTACTCCGCCCAATCTTTCTGGCAGAGTTTCAACAAAAGTTAAAAAGTAAACTTTCATAAACTGCGCCACCATGTTTGTGCAAGTGCACAAGATGTCCTCATTTATTTGTCCCCACACTCCCTTTGCGTCCAAAAGAAGAAAAAAACATCCATTAATTTTTAATGTACTGTCCACTAAAAAGTGAAATCTGAGCTGTGTGGACAGTTTAAACCGTGATCAACGTCCAGATCAGATCATTTGTTAATATGGAGCTCTGCCTCAACTTTTACTCTTCACCACAAACACGAGGAGTTGCAGATAAATAAAGAAATAAATAAATAATGCGCCTCTTCTTACCTGTCTGCTCCAGTGACGATAACCCGATAGTAACAGTGCAGGACAGAGCAGGACAGAGCAGGACAGTTGGGTGTTGAACCCGCTGTAGTTTCGCTTGATTACCCGGAAAAGAGGCGAAAGGAAAGAAAAGTCAGGAGATTATTCTACTGACGTCTAGCGTTTGTCTGGAGAACTGCTTTTATTGTGGCACTAATGTCATTTATTGTGTTTAATTGTGATGCACAGTGCCGCCGGAGCAGATGTTTAAGTGACATGGAGAAGTTTGCATGAACAAAGAGCGATGTGCCACTCTTCATTAATGATTGATACGCGTATTGATCGGCTGTGTTTTGGGGGATTTGAGCCGCTGTTTGATCAGGAGCTCAGTGATCCTGAGTGGGTGGTGTGGCGTGTTTTACTCAAAGGTTTTAGGCTTCCTAGGTTTTATTGTTTAGCTTTAAATCATCCTTCAGGACTTTGTTGTTGGACGTTTACCTCTCAAAGTGTCCACAGGAGGAAAACGGTTTATTAGAGAGTCCTGTCTTCCACTTTCTATAAACAATGAAAGTGTTTGTGTGTTGTCTTCTCCTGACAGTCGGTGTGACCACTGGTAAGAAAGTTTTATCACAACTTATTTAACTTCCTGCGCTGTTATCATGAGTTTAATTTGTTGATTTTAATATATTTGTAGCAGATTTAGGTTTGATCAGACAGAAATTGCTACAAAAATGTGGAACCAGTCAGTTATTTTTGATTTGTAAGTAGTGTGATTATTATGTAATGTATTTTATCACTCCATAAATGTATACTGGTAGTAACAATAGTGGTTATAATAGTAGAAGGTGTGTTTTTTTTGTGGTGTTTTGCTGTCACAAACCAGCAGCAGTGTCTTGGTCCAAAGGTTATATGTGTGCAGGCTGGTGCCCAAATGTTGCAGATGGTACCACAGAGCACCGACATCAGAAACAGGGCCTGAACAGACAGCAGTCCTGTAGTCAGGGTGTAAGCCTCATGTTTTGTGCTTCAGGGTACCGCAGTCCTCTCAATGACTTCCAGCGATCTGAAGGCCGAGAGCTGGTTCCCCACGCCTGGAACGCAGGTCGAGTGCAGCTGTTACCGGACCTGAACCTGGAGGACTGTGCCACCCGCTGCTCACAGTCACTGGACTGCAGGTATCCAACCTTAAAGCATTACAAAGAAACATTTTCTACTAGATCCATACTAAAAATACTAATTATTAGGTTTCTCTTATCACCTTTTTTGGCTGAAAAAAAAAAAAAAAAAAAAAAGAACTGTGGGTTGCCAGGTTGTGAGGACATATTAAACTTGCAGAGCATGATCACAGTCAAACCATGTAAGTGTTTGACCTGTTTAAGGTCTGGAGATGCTCTGTACTTTTTAATATTGCCAAAGAATTACACTAATAGGCCAAAACCAATCCTACACTCATCAGAAATACTGTGTGTATATCCATATTCTGATATGACTTTACTCCCCGTGTCCATTATTGTGAAAAACATTTAAAAACACAAAAATGGGTAAACAGGTTTCACCAAACACAGGAATTGTGTTTTATTTTGACTTGATCGCACACATTATTGAGCCTCTGACACTTATACACCAAAGATATATGAACCTGCTTCTGATAACAATCCCAAACAAATACACTATTTACTCCTGCTTTTGTAATGATTAAACTATGAAAACTGTTTTATAAAATTATCCAGCATTTGTTTGACCGATTTGGGAATGAGGAAAAAAACAATATTACTAAATAAAATAACACCTGAAGTACACCAGTCTGTTGAATGAAAGGATACTTCTGGTTTATCATACTTTGGGTCACAACTTTGAAATAATCAATGGTGACTTAGGAATGGTAATCAAAGCCCTTTTATCCCTCATTTGAAGTTTATAACTATAAATGTAAGAGTCTCTGATATAAAATTATTCCTGGACACCAGAGCTTTCAACTTAGAGACTCGTCCGACCGTCACCTGTAAGCATCTCCCCTGGGTGGGCGATGGCAGCAATGCAGAGGTGAAGAGGAACGTAAACTGTGACCTTTACGAGAAGAAGGGTAAGACTGGCGTGTGCACTCATCAGGTGACGTTACGGAGGTCAGTGTCACGTACCACCTGTCTGACAAGTTGTTATTTTTTCATGCAGTCTATGTAAGAAAGTGCATCGTGGGTAAAGGGGAGGACTACCGAGGGAAAGTGTCCACCACACGAAGCGGACTCACCTGCCAACAGTGGTGGTCCAAGTTTCCTCACGATCACAGGTGAGTAGCTTCCTCTGATGACTCATCTCATGAAGAGGCTTAACACTGAGAGACATTTGTTTTGAGGACATTTTTTCACCTGTCTCTCAGCAGAGTGAAAAATAATATGCTGATATATATGACACTGGCAGAAACACACACGGTAGCCAAAAACAAAACCTGTGATAATAAGAAAATTCATGGAGTGTTTTTTTTTTTTTGTTTATCAGTTGACCCAATTGCTGTGTTTGAAAACTGAATAATTCATCCATAAACTGACATAAACACCATTAATTAAAAGTTACATTTGAATTACACTATACATCAGTTTACCAGTGTGTAGCAGTCCGTCCATCACTCACTATAAAAGTCACTGTTTGTCTCAGGTGGACTCCCTCTGCTGGTAATGGTCTGGAGTTGGACTACTGCAGGAATCCAGATGGGGATCGTATCGGTCCGTGGTGCTACACTACTGACCCCGAGCGACGCTATGAAAGCTGCAACATTCCTCAGTGCAAAGATGGTAAATACCTTTTTCATTTCCATAAATCAACATGCTGCATAAAAAGTATTTAATCTGTAATCAGATCTGTCATGTCTTTGGAAAATATTTCCTTGGAGGGGTAATTCAAATACTATTCTAATTAAATACACATTGTAATTACCTTCATATTTCTTTGAGATTTTAATTTAAAAAATTAAAAAAAAATTAAAAAAAAGGAGAACATTTTTTTTAGTTTCTTAGTTGTGTGCAGTTTCTAAATAGTTGGTTTCTAGAGGAAATTCCTTGGGGTGAAAAACACCAAAGAAAACACGCAGATCCATTGAAACCCAAGAAAATATTTATCAATTTGTTGTAAACTTCATTTCCACACTACACAAAAAACAATATCAGATTTTCTGTGCACTGATGATGAGATGGTTTTTTGAAAGAGGTTTGTAATTACCAATTAACCCTTTACCACCTGAGCCTCTAAGTTTCCACTGGGACTTTTTATACTTATTTTGATTTCAAATTCAAATTTAACATGCAAATTTCGAACATTCACATGCAGTTGCAGTGTTTTTGTTCACTAAAACTCTAAACTCAAATTCTGTTTTTGTGTTTTTCTGCTATTCTTGCTTCATCGTCACTCTTACAACATTTAGTAGTAGTAAATCACCTACTTTGCCGGCTTCCGGGAGAGGAGCGGGTGGAATTACCGTAATGACACCATATTCACTGTAAAGTGCAACGTCTCAGCTCTTAGAAACCATTGGAATTTTTCCGATTGCGCGAACTGTGACGTAATTACGGTAATCAAAACGCATGTGCAGGCACAGACGCTACGGTCGGAGTTTTAGGTTGAAGTTACAAAGATACAATTTCTTTCAAAGAAATTATTTAGAAATTACGTGAATTACAAAGCACAGTGTTTCTGAATGGGTGACGTGTTGTTTTTTTACCTGCAGAGGTTTGTATCACCTGTAACGGAGAGGACTACAGGGGACAGGTCGACTACACTGTGAGCGGCAGAGAGTGTCAGAGATGGGACCAGCAGTATCCTCATCAACACATCTACCAACCTGAGAAGTACGCATGCACTCATTACTGCTTCATCTGTCATTAGCCAAACTACTCACACGTCAGTTGTGTTTACCTGTGAGTCAGCACATCGTGCAGCACTACAACACATTGTGACATGAATAAAAAGTATTCGTATGTATTTTGTAGATATCCTGATAAGAGTTTAGATGACAACTACTGCCGTAATCCTGACGCCTCTCCGGTGCCTTGGTGCTACACCACAGATCCTGAGGTGGAGAGAGAGAACTGTGATATCAGCAAATGCAGTAAGATCAGATTTTTCTTATAGCAACACTATTATAAGGTAAATAATTAAAATGTATTTCTCTTTTTTTTCTTTATAAAAACTAAGCATATTTCAGTTTCCTACCATATCTTTCCTGGACTCTCTAACGAGACTTTTTAACTATTTTCTAGGAGTTTATAGACACAATGATTCATCAATCAGATAAGAAAATAATTATACAGTAGGGGGAAAAAATCATAATTCCAGCCCTGGATGTTATTAATAAGATGTTTTGCATAGTATATTTTTTGTTTTGTTTTTTCCATCCTGCTTGCATCCTGTTTTGTATTTGCTATCAGTTCAATCTGGTAAAACAGAGGAAACATGAGCTAAATTGAGCTGATTCCTGTAGTATTCAGAGACACAGTGGAATTAGAGAGTCTCATTAAGTCGCTGTAATTAAATCTAGAAAAATCACCTTTTTGGTGTTTGTGCAAATTACTTCTCCAAATGTGAGACATTTCAGATGTGCCCCCAATGACTCTCTTTGATTTAAGAGTAAATGTGGCTCAAGTGTGCAGATGTTTATCAGGGATTTAAGCCCCGTGTTGTCTCACAGGGATCCAGGTTCATTAAAGGTTAATTAAAATGTTTTTCTTTCATTTGTTCCTCTTTATACGGCTTATTTCAGTTTCAATTTAGTTTCTGCTGGGGTTTTTTTTTAACTGTAGTATAGCTTTCTTTGGGAGTAGTATGAAAATTATTTTAGAAAAATATATGATTATTTACCATATATACATGAAAGCAAGAGGTGAAGTTATGAGAAGTGGGCACATGTATTTTGTACGTCCTTGCAACATAGGTTGTTAAGTTGTTTTTAAGAAATTCTTTTTCCGCAAACTTCCTTTTAATATTAAAGAGAATGACAAGGCCAAGGCAGAATATCAATAAATACAAAAATCCAGTGAGGGCATCAGTGTTTTTTACAGAATTTCAACATCAGTTGTGCAAGAGGACATTGGCAACACGGGAATTTTACACTGAGAGCAGAGATCACTGGAGCAAATAAAAAATCTATAAAAGAGCACCATCTGGTGGTACAGTCACTGGCGAATAAAACCTCTTCAAAACACCTTTCTTCACCTTTTTAACAGTCATCAAAAAGACATGAGTTAACACTCTATTAAAGATTGATTTTTTTATGAATTTATCCAGATTTTTTATGCTTTTAGAATTTCCCTATAATTTATATCTTTATTTTAATTGGAAAATTGTATTTAGTGTCTCTGTAAATAATTGTCAAACACCATTTTGCACAACCAATCAAATTACTTTTCAAAAATATATAGACTTTGTTTCACTACAACTGAACCTACTAGAAAACAAGATAGCATTTTTTTTGTTTTTTTATTATATTGATTTGTTTATTTGTCAGGAACAATGCAATAAACATTAAAAAAAAAATCTGCTGTGGTGCACAAAGAGTATATAGCATTGAGCTGATTTGTAACTCTTCTCCCTGGATGGGCTTTTCTGAAAACAAACAGGTGAAACCAGAGAAAGACGAGGGAAAAAAAACGAAAACAGTATAAACAATACCCGCATACATCAGTACAAGCAAAATTATAAATACACAATATAATAAAAACCTGATTCCCATTTGCCTGTTACAGTAAAAACACCCTCCCTCCTTCAGTCACTCACTATAATCAAACACATTCGTTCCCTCCCTTCCTCTCTCACACCCTGCACACATTAACAGTTTCATAGGTGGGCACATTCTTGTCTGTTTTTCAGCCAGTTTTTATCCTTTTTGTAAATGTCTTAGAGTCCGTTATTATTTTCATTTCATTTGGTATTGTGTTCCAGGTGTGACTGCCCTTTACTGAGAAAGCCATTTGTCCAAATGTGGTTCTGAGGTTTTTGTTTTCTTATGATTGTAGTCCATTAAAACTTTGTAGCAAAGTCCATCCTCTCTCTCTCTGAACTCTGTTTTTCACCTGTGACACCTTCATCTTTAACTTCTCTCTAGCTGAGGTTCTTGTGGAGAAACGACAGCGCTCCAGCTTCACCACCAACTGTTTCCGTGGTCGCGGGGAGGATTACCGCGGTAAAGTCAACGAGACAACGTCAGGTATCCCCTGTCAGCGGTGGGATGCCCAGCAACCCCACGAGCATCCCTTCTACCCAAACACATATGAGTGCAAGTGAGTACATGTACACAGTACGGTGAAGGTGAAGTTACTGTAGTTTTTTCTTCTCACTGCTTACTAGTTTCAAAGTCCTCTGTTTGCGTCGCACATGAATATTAATGTCAAAACGTCATTGCAGTAAAAATTTCTTGCAATCTTATTTCTCTGCTGACACTTGACAGTAGATGATAGATGGTCAGTAACTCCACATTAAAAAGCGGGTCGCTCTCCGAGTGCCTATATGGATGTGAAGTGAATATTAAACTTATTTGTGACATGGTGATCATTCATCATGCCAACATCGATTACCAGCATTTCATTCATTCATTTTTACGAGAAGTTACCCGACAAAGAACAAAAAGTGTGTTATCTTGGTGTGATCTACATCTCCAAATTAGCCAGACAGAGCGTGTTAGTGCTCAGTCATTTAATGCATCAGTGATGAGCCGGTGTGTTACATTTCTTCCAGGGGTTTGGAGGAGAACTACTGTCGTAACCCAGATGGGTCAGAGGCTCCCTGGTGCTTCACGTCTGTCCCTGAGATGAGGACCGCTCTCTGCTTGCAGATCAAACGCTGTGCAGACGACATAGAGGCTGAGGGTACGACTTTTCTGTTCAGCTTTCAGCCAAGATGTGAATTCAGTGAATGGGTTACTGTTGACACAAAGAATGAGCCAGTGATGCAATGGCTGTATGAAAAGTATCAATATTCACATGAGGAAGTGCAGGGATGAAATACCTCAACATATATATTTTATTTATTCACTCAGCTATTTGTATATGTTATTTATTTTCAGTGCTGCACTGAAACTTTTAAAATAAGAAATGAGGATTTCTTGGAAAAGAGATTTCCTGTAATTGTTGTGGTGCATCTAGTAGCTTAAGTTAGTTAATTTAACCACATGTTAAGGAGTGAAGGAGTGTCCTGACTTATTTTGCTTTATCTTGTTATTGCCCAGATTTTTTTTTTTAAAGCAAGATCTTACATTAAAGTATATAAACAAAGTTTTCGAAGCCTCTGCTGCACTTTGGTAGTGAAAAGCAAAATCCTCTATATACTTATCGACTTGGCCTTAAATTATGAACATACTGAGTGACAATATATTAGAATAAGCACATATGTGTCTGATAGAAATTTGAAAAATGAGCAGACGTGACCTCAGTGACCTTAATAGTAGTTATGACAGTGTATAAGGAGAGGATAATTCAGTGCTGATCTATCTCATTTTGTCACTTTTATTGCCTGTCAAACTCGATCATGGTCACTGTCATAGTAACAATGTTTTTTGTTTTTTGTCAGATTGCTACCAAGAAAATGGAAAAAACTACAGAGGCATCGTCCGCAAAACTCGAAAGGGCATCACCTGCCAGAAATGGAACGTTAACACCCCTCACCGGACCAAGTACGACGATCATTTAAGTTTTACAAAAGCCAATGTTTTTTTTTTTTAATCCAACAAAAACATCTATAACGCTGGAGAAACAAAGAACGGTGGTTATTACTTTTATATTAAAGCCGTGTCCAGAATCTGTACAACAAAGCAGGTTCTGAGAATGAATGAACTGAGTTTATTCAGAAGAGTCAATGGACAGACTACTGCACTGAAACCTTAGTTGAAGGACACTCTTCTCCTACAATACAATGCACAAAGGATTTATTTATTTTTTTTAAAGAAAGAAAGCTGACTGTTCCAAACCTCAGAAAACTCAATAAGTGCTTTTCTTTGTTGCTGCTGTTTCATTGTTAGGTGAAGCTGGCATTACATCAGTCATAAAAGACTCCTTTCATGCTGGATATAATAATAGTTTTGTTGACTATATATTGTGTACAGTTTGAAGTGCGTATTATGAAATTGGGACAAACTCTCTCGAGAAGCTTAAAGGTGAAATCGAAAAGAAGAGATGTATTGAACTTACAAATAAGTGCCCACCACATTTATTTTATAACAAATAGCTCATAGCTTTAAATGGATTTGTGTGATTTTGCAGAATAAACCCAAGAACACATCCCGAGGCCAATCTGACAGAAAACTATTGTCGCAACCCTGATGGAGACCAGCACGGACCCTGGTGCTACACCACAGACCCCAAAACTGAGTTTGACTACTGTGCCATCAAACAGTGTGGTACACATCTCTGCTTTCTGTTTGTTTTTGAAGTCTCCTTTAAGTGCTGTAATGAACTGTGACAGTTCATGTGGAGCTTCTGTTTTCTGGCAAACTAACAATTCATCTGTTGTTGTTTCCAAACAGCTGGGGAGAAAGTATCCATGACTGAACCAGTAGGTCAGTTTGTGAATGAATACGAAGCAGGTTTTCAGAGCTGACCACAACCCTCCACATGTGGCTTTTACAATTTCATGTCACCTTTTTGTGAACGCAGAGAAGGTGGAGTTTAGCGAGTGTGGAAAGAGAGACGACCGCATCCCGAGGACCATGTTGCGTATCGTGAATGGGATTCCTGGGAACTCACCGTGGACTGTGAGCCTCAGAGACAGGTGAGTCTGAAACCATTCACAACCCCCCTCCCCCCCTTCCTCCCTCGGCTGAGCTGTGTATGACCTCTGACCTCTTTGTGTGCAGGAAAGGAAACCACTTCTGTGGAGGGTCTCTGGTTAACCCCAGATGGGTGATCAGCACCAAGCAGTGTTTCTCTTCCTGGTAAACTTCATTCATTTAAACAGCCTCTCTGAATTTACTTGTTAAAAGTAAAGAAAAGAAAACCACTGCCACTCTTTTTTTTTAGCTTTGGACAAAACCAGTTTAGTTGTTTCCTTGTTTCCATGCAACACAATTTGTAATTTAATATAATTTTAATACACTGTCCAATGTTATTCCTGTATATTTTTGACTGCCAATACTGAGAGCTGCTGGACAGTGTTTTGTTGTTTTCTATTCTATTCATAATATCAAAATCCTGAAATGAAAGTTGTCGTACTTTTCTTATTTCCCTGTTTTCTTGTCTGCACGTGTGAACAGTTACGTCGACCTGCCCGGGTATTCGGCCATGATGGGAACGCTGTACCGTGATCCACAAGACAACGAGCCCGGTGTGCAAACCATCCCGCTCACCAAGATCGTCTGTGGGCCGTCTGAATCTCAGCTCGTCATGCTGCAGCTGGAATCGTGTGTATTGCCGAGCGTCACCTGCGTGCACACCTGCATGCACATCTACATATCCTCTGACTCTGTCTTGTTTCTCTCCCTAGCCCTGCCCAGTTTAATGATCGCATCTCTCAGATCTGCCTCCCTCCAGAGCGCTACATCGTAGCCGAGGGGACGATGTGTGAGATCGCAGGATGGGGCGAGACGAGAGGTAAGTATAATCCTTTGGAAATGATGGCTTGACTTTGAATTCACTACATGCACTTTTTGCAGCTACAGTATGCTTTTATTTGAATAATAACAGTAACAGATGACATTGTTAGAACAAGCATCTTGTTTCTGCCCTTGAAGTAATGTTGCATCTTAATGAGAGTTACTCAGACTGTCGAGCAACAGATGGCAGCGCTAAATCCAGAATTGTTCAACATCTGTCCACCTTCTTTTTCATTTCTCCATCTCGCTAAACACATTAGCTGCTAACTCATTCCTCCTTCTCGCTGGTTTTCAAAGGGACTGGGGATGAGACTGTCCTCAATGTGGCCCACATACCAGTTCTCAGTAACAAGGAATGCAACAAATACTTCAGAGGTCGTGTCCGTGAAAACGAGATGTGCACGAACTCTTTTCAGGGTGGAATAGGCGCCTGTGAGGTAGGTGTCCATGTGAAAAAATGAATAAATAGAGACAGTTTTAAAGCTTTGCCATTTGTTCGGTATGTTACAGTAGAAGTGCAGACAGGGTATGATTGCAGCAAGGACCCTCAGCGTGAGGGACCCTGTAAACCTCCATCACAGATAGCAAATCCTGCCTACCAGCAGCTTAACATGGATAAAAGCAAACTATACTGTTGTTGAATATAAACAAAAACTTAAGTATAAAAATAGCAATTTGTAGTTCTACAGGGGGTAATGTGGCTGTGAACTTTAGAGATACTGATGGGTGGATTTTGTTACTTTTAGACAGAAACAATCCAGCTGTTTGCACCAGCTGTTTCCTCCTGTCTTTGTACTAAGCTCACCAGCAGCTTGCTGTAGCTTCCTGATGAACAGATAGACACTGGAAAGAAAACAGTCAAACTAATCTTTCATCTCCAAGGCATTAATGCCATACAGTGTTATTAATGTTTCAAAGACTGCTGATAGAGGAAATCTTTAGATGGCGAGCATACGGTTATTTATATGTTCCTATGGATCAAACACATCCACCATTTGGATAATGGAAGTGAACTGGACGCGATGTGACTGCAAGATGTTTCCAACCTCAGCAGTGACAGTCAGTCATAACAGAGACAAATAATGACCCCGGAGTGTTGTTCCTGTGTGTCTGCAGAGAGACTACGGCGGCCCTCTGGCGTGTCAGAACAGGGACTGTTGGGTACTCGAGGGTGTGATCATCCCCATGAGGCGCTGTGGACACCCGGGGCAGCCCAACATCTTTATTCGTGTTTCTGCGTACGTGGACTGGATCAAGAAGGTCATGGAGATGGCTTAGAGACAAAAGCTGCCATCTAACACTGAACTGATCACACATGTAAAGCCAGTTATTCAGCTCAACATATACACATTACTTTCTTCTTAAATGTCTCTTTTCCATTAAAACCTATTAGGAAAACAATTGAAAATGTATAATTAGAATTTCTTATACGAGTTACATTACTATTACATTACTATTTCATTACCATATTATAAAAAATGGCTTATGTGTGGAGAAAATGCAGAGATAACGCAGTAATTTGTTCCATTATATTGGCCTCAAATTAATTTTTTCCACAAGACAGAACATGCAGAAATAAATTATATTCACATTTAGGTTTGCTGAAGTGAAAAACAAAAATCCACACAGAGAAGATTTGTCATAAAAATGCAGTTCACATTTTTGCATAGCATTTTACATAAAACCCTTTTATGTTATGGGTTTTATTTATTTGTCAATTTCACTAATAAATGCCGATATCTGGTCCCAACTACAGTTTTATAAACCTTATATCAAATGTTCATATAATTAAGAGGGCTTGAAGAGGGTTGCCAGTTAAAAAAAAATAAAAAAATCAAGTGAATTGTGGCTCTTCTGGCTCTGAGACGAATTACTAATTAACTTCCAATAAGAGAGGAGGTGTGGGGATTTACGGTGCAGTTTTAAGGTTCCCAAACATCCCCTGGAAGTGCACCCTTCACCACAAAACTGTACGCCTCCCTTGCTCTCCCTGGCATTGAATGGAGCTCCAAAATACCTTCTTTGCCCCCCAGCCTCTAAAGAAATCCCTCCTCTGCCTGTCTTTTGATGCCTGCCCCCACCTCTAAAGACATGCCTTTGTGCCTTATGCAGAACTGTATGCGCTGCACATTCTTTCTAGTTCTATAGGAGGATTTTTGTAACCCGGTCCTGATGAGCCCACGGAATTCAGCTTAAATAAACCTCAAGATCAGAGTCCAACCCAATCTCAGACACACCGCTCTCTGCAGAAAGCCACTGAACTCTCTCTCTCTCTCTCACACACACACACACACATGCACAAAATTTCTCTCATGCAAACCCTCCCCCCTCGCTCTATCTTTTCCACCTTTTTATCTCCCTGTTTCTTTCTCCAGCATTTTACTTTTCGTCTCAAACAATCACAAGATATTGACATTTGTTTTACAAGGATAGAAACTAATAAAGCTGAAATGTAAAACACCTTCACCTCTAACCCACGACAGTCAATTATCTCCTGCTGTTACCTAGGAGACAGCAGGTCGACAGTTAAAATTTCAGAGTCATTCTGTTACCTTTCCTTTAGTAATATTTATAGTAGGTGACTAATCAAATTTATATATGAATACCAGTTCTGTGGAACTGCTGCTTAAAGCTTCTGGGAAACCTGACTAATTTTTAAAATAAATTCTGCCACAAAAATATGCAAATGATTTCTGTGTTATTCTGTGTTATGCATCTTATGGTAATAATGAGATAAACATTTTGTGTCGTTACCATCTTTCTTTTTTTTTCTTTTTTTTTTTTGTCCAAATGTAAGACTGGTTTCACGGGATATTCAGACTGAGAGTTTCTGAATTACATCATGAAACTGACACAACAAACTGTTTAAACTGAACTCCACCTTTGTAACTTAAAGCTTTACATTTTGGTCTCATGCCAGGAGGCTCACCTGACATGACTCCGTGAGCGGCTCCAGCATTAGCCACCACAGGAATGTGTTTCCACTGTGCTCCGAACAGTTTCATCTGAATGTAACAGTCGCACAAACTTCAAAAAGTTACACTTAAAAAAATTAAAGAGACCCAATTAATTTTTTAAATTATTATTTTAGGTTTAATTTTACACTGAAGCAACATGTAAAACATAAACCAACACAGGACTTCATTCTTCCACTCTAGGAGGAAGCGATTTTGAATATAAATTTGTATTTAAAAATAAACAATTTACAAGTTAAAAGTGCTGAATAAATGACTGGAGACTGCATCTAATTTCAATCTAACACTTTTAACATGTTTTGGAAGAGTACGCTTAAAGAAATACACATATCCTCCATTTATTCATTTATCCTGACTGCTGACTACTAATACAAGTTTGCATGTAGAGTATGATTAAAAACTGAGGTCACACTTTCCCCCAATACAAATGCACATCTATTTTTGCTTGCTAGAGCCTCTCCTTGGTGACTTGCAGAGATGTATCTGTAACACTGTAGGTGGGGAGATAACAGAGAGTGAAACCTCTGCTTGTAGACAGTCTTTTTTCCCCATCACTTCTAGCTGAACCTTTCCCCCCTCTTCTTTGGGGGGACTTCCCAGCCCCACAGATCCCACTTTGGGAACCCCGGAACCAAACCCTCCTGCCTGATGCCCGTCTTTCTCCCTCTTTCTGCCTCTCAAGTGGGTGGTCCGGTGAGCCTTTCGGGGCGGGGTCCTCCGTTTCAACCCTCCTACCCTCGTTCTTTCTTGAAACATGCTTTAATAGAGAAAGTATGCAATGTATACTGCTCGGCTACAACCCCCCACTACACTGCATCTGGGGTATTCGTGACTGAACGTCTGAGGGGATCACACACATTTCCGATTAGGAAGAGAGAGAGAGAGAGAGGAAGAGAGAGAGAGGGCGAAAGAGAGAGAGAGAGAGAGATTACTCTTTCATTCCAGCCAATGAGACGGTCGATACACTAAGATTTTCATAGTTGTGCAGGAGCACAAAGTCGACTGAGTGTGTGTGAACTTCCAGGTAAAACTGCAAATCGACTTAAGGTAGGTTCAGCTGCATTTGCCTCCACTCTCTGCGTGTCTCTGCTGCGTTTGGCGCTGCGTGCATGAAGAGGATTTGCCTGAACATGGAGCCTATAGCCTGAATGTATATGTATGTTCAGGCTGCTTTGAAAGCGGAGATTTTGCACCTGTGTTTGCTTGCCTTTGTCCTTGGTAAAGTTTTCCCACTTCTCTCTGGGACTTTTTTTTCCACCCATTTTGGATATGGACCTGTTATTGGTCCAAAATAACCCAACACATTAGACATCGATTGCGCAAGTGATGGAAGCGGAGGGAAGGTTGTGTGTATGTGTGTGTGTGTGTGTGTGTGTGTGTGTGTGTGTGTTGAGCGCTGACTTTACGTTTTAAAACACTGCTGGCCTCGACTGTTGTTTTGGTGTTTGGTGTAACATGTGCCACTTACTCATGTGGAAGCTTTCTAACTGGCGGCTCCGCCTCGGGAGCGCACAGCGCACCTTCTTTAATGCTGTGCAAGAATGTGTTTTTATGGTTGCAATTGCCGCCCATATGCAAAAAGTACATTCAGTCCCGTACTGGACAGGCAAACACAGACTAGTCTGAGCGGACGGTCCGAGGCTGCTTCAGGACACAGAGGGAGACGTGCAAGGCGCCGCTTGTTGTCCTGAAGTGAGTTTATAAACCGATCAAACCACATCGTGCGTCTCGTTTGGCTTTAAATCGCTTCTACGAGGACGCATTTCTCAGATTACGGACTTCCTGCTTCGGTGCGGCCGTTTTGATAGGCTGTGTTGGCAATTAGTGTTTGGCACATTCCTTACAAAACAACTAACGTGGGACATTACTGAGAGTAGGGATTCATCGTAAGTAAAAAGTAAATGAAGAAAATATTATAGCCTTGAAAAAGTTACCACAAAGTTAGAACTGGATACTTTACAGTTAAATGAATGCTAACAAGTGTGCTTTTAATAATTGAACTTGAGCTGCAGCTACAAGTGAATGAATCAATGGACAGAAATCTAACTGACAGCTGTTTTGATCATTTAGTGAAAGGTTTTCTATATCATCATCATCCTATTTTCTGTCTCTCACGATGTAATAAATTTATCTTCTTGTGGTTTTGAAGTGTTTCAAATAAAACAAGCAAAACAGAAGGTGTCACAGCACTCTGGGAGCTTGTGATGGAGATTTGTAAAGACTGCTGATATTTTATTGATTAAACAACTATAAACATATAGGCAGATCAGAATAATTTCTTATTTCTAATCCTTTGTCATAAAATATCCAAAAAACAGATTAAGGTGTCCAGACAAATGCACTAAGTTTACTATTAAAAATCCCATAAATAATAACAAAAGACAATCATCAAAATTGAGAGCATGTACCAGATTAGGTGCTTAATTAATTATTAAATAATTGCACCATTTTCACTGATTATTTGAGCAGTTGTTGCACCACTAGCCAGATTTGTCAATAGTTTATGATTTGTTCCATTTAAATTTTACAAGCACTACTGTTTTTATGCATGCTAATAAATTATTGCCCGAGTTGCACAAGTAAAGTAGTAAAAGTTGCAGCAGCATCACCACACCTTCAACATTCACAGCCCCATTGAGAAATAGCTCACAGAGGGCAGATGGAAACGCAGAGTACAGTAGATGCAGATTTTGGATGGTAGATTGAGTTGTGAATATCTGTGCTACTTTTAGTCTCTGCACACCACTCTCATGTTTCTCTGCGTTTGCCAGACCCCTGTCTGTGTTCCGATCCGATCCTGGTGCCAACACTTATGTATAAGCAGTTCCCACGCTTGCTCTTGGAAAAGACTCCTGTGTGATTCTGAATGATCTTTTTAGTGATACATTAAGCACTGATTGAAACTCACTGTGATGGCAAAGATGGTTTGAAGGGTATAAAAGAGCTGATTATCCTAAATTTGTGATGATTACTGCATTACGTTCAAAAGTAGTCATTCTTTCCACTTTTCTTTGCTCACATCTCCAGCTCCTGATACTCAGCTCTTCTCCTCTTTAAGCCCTCGAGGCTGCTGCTCCAGGCTTTGATGCCCACACTTTTTGAAACAGGTGGTCAGACGCAGGCATGAGTAACAGTGGGACCAAAGAGCCGTCTCCTCAGCCGAGCACTGCCCAGCCACCCTCTGAGCCTCAGCGCAGGGGCAGGGGTCGACCACGGAAACAGCAGCAGGTACGACTGTAAAGGATGAAATGATAGTGACTCTGAATTTCTAATTTAAAGATGAGAAATTAGTTCTTAAAAACAAAGCTAGGGTTGAATTTCTGTCGGTTTCTGATAGATGGACATCATACACTGTAAACCCGAACAGTAAAAACAGAATAAAAAAACTGAGTTGTGTTTACTTAAAATTTGAAAACAAGTTAATTCACATCAAATTCTTTGTGTCATCAGTACAAATTTGTAGTTTTAAGTTCACAGTGCTCAAATACTTTACTTCATACGTTTCATTAAACTCAAACATTTTCACAGTAACACGTTTACGTCTGACGTCACACAAGTGCGTACGTGCGCCGTCTCCAATTTTGAA
>OOFC01051317.1:0-11025 GCA_900323345.1 Pseudochromis fuscus
AGATTTCCTCGCCGTCCTGCAACCTGAGAGTGAGGAGTGCAGTTGGGCTTTACAGGGAGTGAGTCAATAAGTCATACAGTATATTGAGAAGCAGGGAAAAGTAATATCTTATAGGTTAGAAGCAGGATTTTACAGGGAGCCAGTGCACACAGACGCAGGCAGAAGGAGTAGGTTGAATTTTCTGGTTTGCATACAAACTGTGGCTGCCGAGATTTGATTATGTTGGATATTGTGTGTGTGGAGTTAGGATTGGTGTATGCATAACGAGAGCCAGCTCTGAGGCAGACAGATCAATTGCTCTAGATTGATAAATTACATGGCATACAGTGCCTTCTCTGTTGCTACTATTGCACAGTGTGTATGTGTTTTCCCACTGTTTTTTTTTTTATTTTACTCCTAAATGTCAATATATCACAGCTGTGTTAAAAAAAACAAAACAATTTGGTACGATTTGCAATGGTACTGATAAGGAAAATAGAGTTGCCTATGTCTCCAGAAATCACATTAGTGTGGCAGACATCATCTTCTGTACTGTGATATTTAGATATTGAATTGCCATTTGCGTAGTTCACACCTAATTGTTCACTCTTTAAGTAATTACACTTTGACCAATTAAATCCAGGGCTTTGCTGCAGGCACAAAAATCGTCTGCAGAGATTGATATTGACATTAAAATGGCAGTTACAGCAAAACTAAATATGCTATTGAGTATTATATCCAACCTCCATGTTTCCACACACTTCCTACAAGGATTTTTTTTTTTCCCTTAAGTGTTGTTGACAGATGGCAAAAAACGTATTTTATTTCAACTCAAGTTGTAATGTTTTTTTAAGGCCTCTACCTTGGTTTATTCAAAATGTTCACATCTGTTCTGCTAACCACACACAGGATAGTCTAATGTACTCTATTACATTCAAATGCCATTGTCAGTGAGTGTGTTTACAAGATCTCTAGTCTCATGGTTCAGATCTAGTTTTGGAAGAATCTTGTCATAGTTTGACAAACATGAATGAATCCCTGTCTGGATCTGAGTAACCTGGATGTGCTACCTGGAGGGCTCCCGCTGTATAGAAACCCTGGCACTGTGACATGTAACAGATTATCCTGGTGTCTGAACATTAATTTGCCGGTACAGAACACAAGCTGATACGGTAAGATGTCAAGACAGCGCGATGCAGCATAGGATCAAAACCAGAACAAGACTCCAAACAATTCATTAATGTGCATAGAAACACACTGAGGGGATGTTGCTTGTTCATAATTATCTCACTGCCCAGAGTGGCATCCTCATCACTGCAATGACCAGGGCAGACAGGTGGTCTGAACACTCAATCGAAAATTAATCCCTGGACTGTCGATAGCGATTCAGGGACAGTTTCCAGGCAAGACATCAGCTGAAGTTTTTTCTGTACTTGGAAAAGATTGTCCTTCCAGGCAAACTGATGGATGTGGAGCTTAACATGAAAGCTCTTATTGTACACTCAGTAATGACTCAGTGGCTTAAATGCCTGGATTTGAGTCCAATTTTTCCCATTTTTGCTCATGTTACAAAAAATTGTAGCTCAAAGTTGAAAGTCCTGCTTTCTTTTTAAACAATTTCTTTAAACAGACCATCTGACAGCTTTGCAGCAAATAGTCAAAGAGAGTCTGAATATAAGAGCAGCACCAGGGTTGATGGAACAGAAGCGACAAGGGGTGTCACACCGAGCTGTAACCGGTGCGAGAGAGTCACATACACACTGGCGGTGGCTGTCGATAGTTCAGTTGTTAACACCTTTAGAGCAGACTAATTCCAGGGTGTGATGTAAACAATGAGCCAGAACAACATTGGGGAAACTTGCTTCAGTCTGCTAGTGACACAAATGCCTCTGGAAAGAGGTTGTCAGAATCACTGACATGTAATAACTCCCAAAGTAGCAGTTTGCTATCAAACCGGTCCCCAAATCTGCCACAAAGTAGCACCATTGTGACAGAAATAAATGTATGGGAACAGTGAATAATTTATGAATGTCAACACTCTTTTATATCAGGTTTGAACTCAGTGTTTATGTCGCGAGGCCAAACAATTCATTTTGATTCCAATGTTCTCGATTTATTTTATCTTATGTGCTGCATTAGTAAATGTTCTTTGAACAGGAGCAAAGCAATCATTGTATCATTACACAGAGGCAGCTCGACTGAGTCATAGACTGTGATCATACTCTCTCTGTTTGGGACTGAAAACAATAATTACTGTGAGAATGAATCCGAATTTGTGCAGCGCATGTTACAGCTGAGCTGAGGGGAAATGAGAAACTCTGTATATAAAGAAGTAAATAGAGCATTATTTCTCAGCCTTTCCATATGGCCGTGAACACTGCCGGTAACCATAGCAATGTGAAGGTGCAGAGGAAAGACAGCTACTTTCGAAGCTTCACAAAGTATTTAAAGAAGAATACACTGACACACAGAAGGACTTCAAATGCTTCACATACATACACACAGGTATAACACTTGTGAAAGCATTTACCTCAGGACCAGCTCGATCTTCACAACCTGGCGGACAGACTTAGACAAGTGTGGAAATCAAGCTGAAATCACACATTAGTTCATTACTCAAGCAGCTAATTAACAGGGAATAAATTGACAACATATTTTATTAACATTATGAACTCCCTCTTGTTCCAGCTTCTCAGATGTGAGAATATGCTTTTCTCATTGTTATGTCTTTGTTACATCCATATCGTTGGGTTTTTAACTGTGGATCAGGTCTAAAAAAAAGACAAGAGGACATCATCTCAAACTCAGTCTCAATTCATACAAAGATGATTTACAAGACAAAACAGATACAAAATATTATAGTGTCATGATTCTGATGTTTGTGTAGTACAGTTTAGTACATTTAGTACCAACCCTGACAGGACACTACAGAAAAAGAGATTTTAATGTTCGAGATTTGTATTAAAAGTATTAAATATTACTAATAAAAATACAAGCAAGTGTCATTTTATTTTTGTTTATAATATAACAAATTATTCAGTAAATTTGTCAATTAATCAATAATTAAATAATCATGACATGAAACTTAACAAAAAAAAGAAGAAACATGAAGTGAACTAATGACACCTCATTTTAAAACAACCTCTGAAAAAGAGGTAATAAGTTCAATGGATATTAATCAGCAGAAATCTACGTTTGATAGCTTTCATCCAGCCCATTGTGCTCTGCTAGACGCAGATTGTTACTTTATTTTTAGAGTGCTCTCTTTTAACCGAACACTGTGTGAATTAGACATGACGTCGCTCTCCCAGAGGCTTGTGTCTACAGAGTAAAGCAGCCACATCTCTTCTCACTGCACATCCTGTTTTTAATTAATAACCTTATTGGTGTGGAAAGTGGGAAGAGCCTTAAGCATTTATGATGGACCTAATTCATCACAGCATCCAACCCAAGGTGTTTCCTGATCTTAAAAGATGAAAAAATAAGTGTAAATTGTTGTATGTTTCATGCAACTTGTGATTCAATTTCACCACAGTCTCGATAATGTGTCCACGATTTATTTTAATGCTGCTTTTTCTCATGTTTAGAGAACTTCACAGCAGCATCTGATGCCACAAGGAGCAGAGGACCAGCGTGTAAACATGGCAAACATCCATCCATATTTCATTTCCCCCCTGTGTAAACACTGCAAACACCCATCCCTGTTTATTATTTATTTCCCAGACAACAAAAAAATGTTTTGTAAAGCAAGAGGAAGGTCTTTGAGATGATGACATGCTTTTTTTTATTTCCTCCTTCCAGCAACAAATTGGAATGAAAATGATCTCTCATGGTGATAGATGAGAAAATCATTGCTGAACGCCTGCTGGGTGATTTCCTTATTTTATCTTTCAAACACCATACCTAGTAAGTGAGCTCGGTACTAAAGACAACATTAAATTTCACTTTGAATCCCACTACGCTGCTCTATTTTCACATTGGAGGAAACTCCAGGATGATGTCCCCACGGCTGCTGGAGATGAAGGCTCGCAGCCGTAACGTTCACACCTGAGTGGAGCCCCGGCCACAGTTAAGACTGAGACGGCCTTTCTTTCATCCTTGTTTCTTTGAGTAGTGTGGAGTCAAGCTTCCTGTGCACTCACTTCAGTTTCCATTCATCATGAAATCCCTGCTTTACATAATTTATAACACGTGGTTTCCAATTCTAAAGTCTACTCGGATTTAATGTGTCTAAGTATCTAATTATTTCCCTCACATAGCAACCCTTTGTCTATACATCATATAATAGATTTCTATACACTGCTATCATTCATTGTTTAAAAAGCCTCTGTAGACTCACTAGTTTCTGTTGTTATTCTTCTACCTCTTTGATTTCTAGCGCTGAGTTTTTGTGCAAGGAGGGAGGTGTGCATTCTCCCATTTTTCTGATTCTCCTTTATTTGTGTTTTGCCAACTGCCTCCCTTTCTGTTCACTAACTCCTGTTTTAAAAAGGGAAAACTGTCCTGAAATGGATTGGGGGGGATTCAAGAATCTCCAGTAATGTTAATGTGTTTATTTCATAACAATAAGAAGAAGAGTAGCTTCGTGCATTTGTGTGAGATGCTGCTGTTGTTGTTTTTTTTCCAGATTGCAGCAGTCATTGAGAACTTAATCGCTCTTGACAAGCACTTAATTTAAAATTAAGATCATCCCCCGTGCACTTTCAGATGCATGAAGACAATCCAAAGCTTCTAATCACTGACATTAAAACTTCAGCATGCACATGTGCTGCAGCTGCAGTGGGAAAACAATCAAACATCTTCAAGAGATGTATCTGAGGTTTGCACAGAAATCTGAAGTAAGTTAGTCAGTCCAAAGTTTATCAATTAGTTATTACTAAAGTTATAAAGCAACAGCAAGTCAGTTGAGGACAATCTGATAGATGATTTGTTAATGTGAAATGTTAGCAAGTCAAGCAAGAGCATACAACCAAAAGTGACATTTCCTTTATAGTTTAGTTATATAAGTTATATGATAATAGCATATTACAGTAAGAAAGAAATACACAAGCAAAGTCATACAACAGGACTGAAACTTTATCACATCATTCATACAAATGTACAAATCTATTAGATATGATACATATATGCATTATAAACACATGGAAATGTTCCATATTAAATAAATAGGGATTAAAAAAAGAGGATACAGAGTTTGTACATTTGAATTTGACAGTTTTCAGCTGTTACAGCATTAAGGACGCCTTAATTAAAGTAGTGCATTATTCCAAGTAAATCCCAGGAAATAATTATTATTTAATAACCTTCCTGCTACTTCTTTCTTATTTTTGGTCTTCTCAAGTGGAGTCGAGCATCATCCTCCCAAACTGTCGATAGTGACTTCAACTGAGAATGCACCAGTGGTTCAGTAATGTCAAAAACCTTAGACAGCAGAAATCTCTAAAATATTTAAATTACATTCAGAGAACACTTACAGCACATTAATATTCACATCCATATGTCATGGTATTCAAATCCTCTCCTGCCCCCCCGCCCCTCTCCAGCCATAACAGGGTGTTAATATTTTAATATAAAAAAAATATTAACACAGAACAGGAAGTGTTGTACGAGATAAGCAACGGTTTAGCAAAACAACTAGACTGATTTTAACATGAAAATGATCTTATCAGGCAGCATCAGTGGGAACATCAGCAGAGCAGAGAAATGATGTTAAAGTTCGCTGTGTAAACATGTACACACTGATTCATGCAAGCACACACACTGTCATGTGTTGTCAGATTAGATTTTAGGAATACTTTATTAATGGTTAAGATGATGCTGGTGGAAAGTGATGTGTCTGTGTGAGTCTGTATTGTACATGCACCTTACTGGATAGCGATCTGACTATTTATCCTTCTGTTTTCACACCCTGAGTGTATTGACTAATGACTGCTGTGTGGAAAAGGGAACAGAAATAGCACCCTCTGACTCAGAGCTTCTTAATTGCTCGTGGCAATTTTCTCTAGACTTTTGGCCCTCTCCAACAAATCCAACCATACTTTTTAACTCTCACGCCTTTCACACACAGTGAAGTGTGATGCGTCCACGTGCCAAAATGAAGCACAGACCTTTCGCATGCCAATTTTTTGGTTTTCTGAGGCCCCTCTGGGGACCTGTTGGGCTCCAGTGGAGCTGGAACAGTCAGTACTCCTCACAAGAATCTGATCTGAGTGTTTCAATGTGCATGGCCTTGTGTGAACTTGTATGAATGAGAGTGCATTGCAGAGCTGAATTGACAACAAAGAGTGTATTGGTCATGTGTGCGCATGCTTGGGCATCACAACACATTTTCATAGCTCCAAGGGGCAGTTGTTTTCTGGTCTAACAATGAGTGGAAACTGTGTGAGCATCTCTGTAGTGCAGCAACAGTGAATAATTGGACAGAATCTATTTGTAGTGAAGGTTTAAAACTGGTAAACATTTGCAGGACGCATTGAGGTTTTTTTTTTATTATTTTATTTTTGAAGTAGAATCAATCTAAATTTTTATCTCTCGTGCTGAGAGCTGCCTTTCTCCAAGTTCTTGACCTTAGACTTGTCTTCAGGCTTTGTGCTGGAAGTGTTTTACAGGAAGGAGGCCCAGAAGGGAGCTGAGCAACGCTTCAAACCTCGAGTATAAAAAAAGAGGCCAGGCTGAAGATGGCTACAGGTGAGGTGCAGGGGGACGTCTGAAGCTCCTGGGAGGGAAACACTGACTTGAAACGTGGCAAAAGCTGATGATTGAACAAGAGGTTTTGGCCCAAGGCAGTGTTGAAGTGGCTGGAAGCTCAACTGCTTTATTTCCATAATGTCATCACACTACATAGGAGGTACTGGTTAATTAAAAAAATGTCGTTTTGAAGAGAAAAAAAAGAAATGAAGAAACAACATACAGTCCCAGTTGAACAGCTACTACCTTCCTATCATTTATTTATGCAATACCTCCACTATAGAGTTAAAAAAAAAAGCCTCCTTAGGTTTTTCAGGCTCTTATTTAAGTTATTATGCTGGAATATAGTGAAGAATTCATTTTAAGAAGTTTTTTTTATTGTGCTGGTAGCCTGGTAATAACTATGAAATGGCAATGACTTTGATCTGAGTATTAGTCAGAACCCTGCAGTGTTACCTGGGAAACATGATGAGTCGAAAACAGACAGTTTTCACCTTGAATACCAAAAGCCTGGAAATACGACAGAGTCTTTCTTAAGTAAGATCATTTATAATACCAGTGGATACCGAGGTGAACATGTGCCCTCAATTTACAACGTATATGACTAAGTTAAGGTCAGCTGGGATTTTCAGAGAGTGAGTGTTCCACATTTGAGTCTTAGGAGGTCTGGATGAGCATACTGACAGGCTTTTGAGATGGTTCTTTAGGCTCAATGGTTTTTGATTATAAGCTGGTCTGCTCTTGGCTTCGTGTCATAACTCAGATTAAAAGGAGTGACTCACTAATTTCACAAGTTTTATGACAATCAACAAAACCAAGTGAGAAATGAACACTACCTTATGTGGACATCATTCAAGGACAGCTTAATACCTGCTACTGCAACCCGAGGTATTCACCTGTGTTTATTTATTTCATGAACAAATATTGGATTTATTACAGGAGACATGCATGTTTTTCCTGTTTCTATTATTACTTCCCGTTTTTATCACTTTTAGTAGATTTGAACAAATGATTTGGTTTTGGTGGAGATCTTGGTGCAGGTGCAGATACTGGACCATGTTTTAAAGAAACACAGGATATGACACAGTGGTAGGTCAGTAACCGTAACCGTAGCTATAGGCTCCTCTCACTGCGTTGCAAAACTGAACGGTTCAACAAATCATTCGTACCTTCAGCTATTAGACTGTACAACACACACATCTGAACTGAACTGAACTGAACTTATTATTATTATTATTATTATTATTATTATTATTATTATTATTACTTGTGTGATTTAACGTCTGTATTGGTGTGTTTGCTACCGGACATTTGAATTTCTCCAAATGGGGAAAGTTTTATCTATCTATCTATCTATCTATCTATCTATCTATCTATCTATCTATCTATCTATCTATCTAATTTTGAACATTTTCCTCTTCAGTTTTGAAGCCTATGCAGACTGGCTTTAAAAAGTTTGTTATCTCCAGGACTAACAGTTGGGCGCATTAAGCCATGACAGGTGGGTGTATATATACGGCCAGCTGTGCTTCATTGTATTTTATGCTATCTGTCATGGAAAGATGATGAAATCTACACAGTGTGAGTCAGGTAACCCCTCCTCTGCAGATGCGTACAGTAACTCCGGACACGTACGATACTCTTCTGGGTATTTGAGAGGGTCGGACCAAATGACAAGTAGCTATGTCACGATGCAGTGCTACTACAGGACCTGTGAATCTATTAGGCTTCAGAGTCCTAAGCAGTGCTGTAACAGAAACAGTATCATGACACGTAGTGTATTTTTGGCAGTAAATTACAAACCCCCTGTCCCGAGGGTTAATGTTGCACCTGGCAGTATGTCAGAACAAACACGATCTACTGTGTGGTTTGGATAAATGTTGCATCTTTATCTCCAGCTGACACATGGAAATCTCCAAACACTCTCTCTCCCTCTCCCACTGAAGTTTCCTCTCAGTAGCAATTTAAACATCCCTCTGCTTAATAAAAACTTTTTGCTTGACTTTTGGACTCTCAAGATCTCATCCTGCCCTCAAACTTTTTATTTTTTTCAGGGGCTCTTTTTCTGTCAAGTTCTTTTTATGAATTTATTCAACTGTATATTTTTGCTCTGTCACTGAACCCGAGGCGGCTGGCTCGGCCAAGTCTCTCCCTGCAGAAATCATACATTTTTAATCTTAATTGGATTAACCTGGATGAGAATCTGTGACCTAAAACAATACGTAAACGCTGTCTGCTACCTGTACTTTAAGTCGTCAACATTTTGAAGTCAGTGAGGACCTCTTACTCATTATCTCATTGCAAAAGGTTCATCCGAGGTCTGCGAGTGGCAGTAATACTTTCTGAAAGAAAAAGGATTTTAATATGAAGCATGTAATTTCTAAGCCATTCTGCTCTTCTTATCAGTAGTCTCCACCTTTCCTTCGCTCTTCAAGGAAACGAAAAGCTTTGCTGGTTGACCGTTAACTTTGATACGCTTACTTATGTAGAAATTAAAAGGGGTAGTGATGTCACAGGGTTTCATTTTGTTATTCATTTAATCCAAGGTTACTATCTCTGTATTCAGTATTTTTCTGTCTCCTAGTGCTTCTAAGCTTTATATTAAAAGTCAATTCATGTGCCAATGCAGCATTTTTAGCAGCATCAATGTAAAACGTTCCTTTTATTATGAAAGAATACTGCTTTTATATCATGTGGTTTCATCATAACAATGAAGCACTATTGAGTATATATGTGTAAGTGATGTACCAAGCTGAAACTAAAAGCTTAACTACAGTTAGCATCATGTTTGAGAAAGTTAAAAGGATGTGTGTTTGCTGTAGAAATCACAATAGTCCTCATCAGTTTAGTAATATCTAAAGATGATCGGTGTGCAAGCAGGTTATTGATGACAGCATTAATAAATCTAAAATAAACATCAGATTAGTTTTAGGTTTTGAATCCAGGGCTGCAACGCAAGCACCAACGACCAGTTTGTGTTCTGATGTGTAAGGCCAAAAAATACATTGTGTCTGTAGAATAAAAAGGAGCTCCAGCTGTTAAGGACTTGACCTACATGCACCTTTACATCCTGAGCTCAGCATGCAGGACAATAATCCCTGAGATCTTCAAGCACAGGCTTGGTTGTTAAAAATGTGTAAGTCCTCTGTTGCAATTGTGAAAACCAGAGCATTAAATCTGATATAAAACAACTTTATGAGAGTAAAAGTGTTGACTTTCAGCTTTAATTTGAGGATGTCTTCATCTACATCACAACACTGTAGTAACAGTATGTTGTAGGTAGTTGCACAAGTAAACAAATCATTTCAAATCAATACACACAAGATCTGCACTGACATAATAGAGGTTTCTTGGGAGGGCGGGGTTTAGGTTGTCACTATATGAATGGCCTAATCAATTAGACTGAGGTCACATGATTAATTAAAAGCTGATGGTCAGTGTAATGCAGTGTGTAGGAGGGACAAAACAACTGATTTGTTATCACTCTGATCATTTATTCACACAATATATGATGTTTCACTGGCATTATAGCAGGTAATCAAGCACAGCTCCCTTTTGTAACATTTTCACAAGTGTTACTTTAATTTTCTTAATTGTTAATTTCATTCCTGATTCATAATTCTGTTAAAAAAAAAAAGCAAAAGTATTAATGATGGATTGATATTTCTATGAATAATCAACTAAATCATGCAAATGCAGATGAACCTGGACTGTGCATGTCAGTGTAAAACTCCATTCAGTCGGGCTGCTTGCACTTGCAGCTTTTTGCTCCGCTACGCGCACGAGCAAACCTGGACAGGTACAGATACAAGATGCTTTTGTGGATTAGCGACATTACTGGGAGTTCAAATGAGTTAAACTTGTGGAGATGTGTAGGTGTGGAACAGAAAGAGAGCCTGAAGCTTTACTGTCATGATGCAACAAAGCAGAGAAGTGCTGATGAAACGTGTGCATCTCCCCCACTGAGACAATTCAATTCACATCTATGTATACAAACTGCAATCTGATGCATCTGGATACATTTTGGCAGAGCTCAATATGATTGTTTCCACATTGTTTCACTACATTTTTCATTCTTTTGGCAGATTTTTTCCCTATAATTTTACATAAAAAATGCATTAAAATATATTATAAAGAAGGTAGGTTAGAAGGTATTTACATATAAACATAAATAACCCTTCAACTGCAAATAAGCATGAAATTTAGGAGTTTTTTTTTTCATTAAAAAGAGAAATACATTTACAACTGTATCATTATTTTACAAGTATTTAGTTCATATAATATTCTATAAAACAAAACTTTAATTTCATGCTTATTTGCAGTTAAAGGGTTGTTTGTTTACATTTCTACTAAATCCAC
>OOFC01051317.1:18124-57551 GCA_900323345.1 Pseudochromis fuscus
CTACTACAGGAAATTTACGTACGTTTGTACCGGCTTCAGGAGCTAATGTTTTTAGCATTAGCACAGCCGTTGCCTTCCAAAATCCCATTTGTACAAAGTAATTACACTATAGATTAATGTCTGTATATAACGTGGATTAGTACGGATGATGTTGTGTGACATAAATGGTCAAAACTGCGAATAAACAGCATATTTCATGAGCTTTTCTTACGGTTTACGCTTGCGGCCGCCATGTTGAAATCGAACTCGGGGCTGATCAGAAACGCCCGACTTTCCAGTGGGAAATTCCGACTTGGAGCAGCGTTCCATTTGCAATTTCCCAGTCGGAAGTCGGATTTTTCGAGTTCCGAGGACAAATGGAACGCAGCATAACTGTCCGCCCACCGCTTCGATGCGTCAGAGCGGCCGCCATATTGTGAGGGTCAAGTCTGCCCTGTCAACCTATACAAGTCAATGTGACAGCGATGTGTTTTCTGAAGAAAACCACAAAAATATACATTTACTGTGAAGAATTATTGCATTCATATTTAGTTCATTAAAATAACAAAAATGAAACATAAAAAAAAATTTAAAAAAAATATTAAACACAACAACAACAAAAAAACATTTTTTCCTGCCTGTGGAGGGTAATTCCACGCAGTCGGTTGTCGTTATTTTGCCGGTTTGTACAACCCCACACAGAGCACTGATACGGCATCATTGCTGAAGTCTCGACAACTGACCCTCGCAAGATGGCGGACACACTGACGTATGTTCCATCCAGTCGGTGAGGCGTCTAGTGTATATGTCTATGGATGTGCCGCCATCAAGTACGCTGGTGTTCCAATTGCACTTAAGCCTCGGTGCGTCCTCGCAAGTCCGTACCTCGGAGTCCAACTTGCAGGTACATTCTCACCAAGTACACGAGTACAAGTTTGCGTACTTTGAATTGAGAAACGGCCAAAGATTGCTTCCTGTGAATCACTTGTCCATATGTAGGCCAAATAAAAACTATACATGGGAAATAATCCACAAAACAACTTGAATGAGAAGTACTAAAATACTAAATGATTACTAAACCAGTGTGGAATTGAACTTTCTTCTCATGTGTTATGTTCTACCTAAAAGTCTGGACTCAGACATTTAATTGCTCTAATTCCTCAGTGTGTCTCTCAGAGATAGAATTTGACATCGTTGACCTACAACTGTTTGACTGACAGGGTGGAAAAACATACTTTCAAATGACTTCGAGCCAGTTCAAACAGGCAAGTTATCCTTTAAATGTCATCCAACTTTCATTTCAATGCTAAAGTTCTACTGGTTTGACGTCAAAACTCCCTCCATCCATATTGATCTGGATTAAAGCAGAGTCACAGCTGATCAAAACAGCGCGCGCTACTTAAGCAGCTAACCTGTTGTAATAATTAGCAATTCTTCCAGTCGGCCTGCTGCCAAAATAAAAGAGCTTCTCCGTAATCAGGCATGAGCAGTTAAATTGTCGTTGACTGAATGGAGCAGTTAAGAGAAAGATAATTCAGCCAGATTTCAGGTAATTATGACAAAGCAACATTATGGTTGAGTGATTCTTACAAACAATAAATACACATAAACCAAACCTGTCCCTCTAAATCATTCATGGGAACGTTTTCACACCACAGTGTCTTAACCTGCACTTCTATTTTCTGTTCATCATGTATTTGTCATACCATCTGTATATAGATTTCACAGCTTAACCCTCCCGCACGTCCCGCCTCTCAAATATGCAGTAAAAGACATAACTGATGGATTGACTAACCCCGTCTTCCTGCTCATACAGCACACGGCAGGAATGGATAATCTTCTAATATCATCAACATCGAAGTGAAACGTGGTGTGAAATGAGCTTGGTATTTATTAGCGCCACTGTGAATGACATGATTGCTCCCTGAAGACTCAGTGTGATGATGGACTAATCCACAAATTTGCATCACGGGTGCAGATGATTCAAACATTTGCACATGAACATTAGGTGGAGCGATACATGTATGATGTATGGTGAATGTATGTATGTTTGCGCGATGACTGACCGGTCCATCTGTGCCAGCCTTTGTGAACGCAAAGCTTTGACACACAGATCCCACAAACCACTGATCCCTCTTGATTTTGTTGTTAAATAATGTAAAAATCTCAGCTTCAGCACATTTTTTTTGGAGCAACTTGAAAGAACAGAACACATCGTCTGAACATCACTAATGCAATTCAAACTACAAAAGCATTTATCATAGTTGATGTTCAATGACATTTTCTGAAACTGATAAGTGAATATATCTAATGCAGCATAAAAGGATCCCAACAAGCAAGACCTAAATATTTCTCTGTGAATGTGTCTAACTGTGATCTGATTTCCATGTGCACACAGTTTTCCCTTTGGTAGATGCATGAGGCCGTTCTCTATGCAGTAGATGGTGTTTATACATCATCTTTAGAGTCAACCCGAGAGAATATATAGATCCTGTTGTTGTATTCATCATTGTATTTTTATATCTATGTGATACATAGCTGTAGCTAGATAAGAACCATTTATGTACAGAATTTGACAAGGATAAAACCGTGCAGCTAGGTGTACTTTTTACTGTGTGTGGTTGAGAAAAGGTTCAAACCCAACTAAGCAATTTGTTGAAGACAGGGGCAGCATTATAACATGGAAATCACTACTTGAACTTTCAAGTACCATTTCAGCGGTCAGTGACAAAACACCTTTTTCAATTTTGATTCAATTCTGCGTATTACCATTTTGTAGCTGCTGTCTGTCAAAATATTATTATATCATTTGTAATTTTCACTGGCTGCCTGTTTGAATCCCAGGGTTTTCTAAGGACTGAATGCACTGAGTGAACAGCAGGTAAAAAAAGGGGGAGAAAAAAAAGAATGGATACTTACACTTATCGTTGTGTTGACCTAAATTCGTGCTGACCTGAGCTGCATGGGATTGGATGGTGGCAGGAAACCACAGCAGGCAGAGGAATCCCATATAAACAGGAGGCGAGTCGGCCTCCAAACAAGAAGAGGAAGGCCACAATTCAAGCTCAAAAACATCTTGCTGTGAGGAGGCAGTGCTAACTGCTGGGCCAGCATACCACCCACGTGAGAGCACCTGTAGCCTTCAGCCTGTGTGCAGATACATGTAAAAGCTGTAGATTGACATACAGCTCTCAGTTCAGACCTTTTGTTAAACATCAAGCTGTTTGGTGGCTATAATTCTGTAATTACTGTCACAAGCCCCACCAACCCTCCGCTGGCTAATTCTGAATTCAGTAACAAATTGTAACCAGCAGGTCTGCAACGTCTCCACCCCCTGCCAAGTATTCACTTAGCCAGCCAGACCTGGAGAGCTCTGATTGGTTGCCATCTCCGAATGGCCATGCCTTTTGTTCGTCAGTCTGTTTGCTTTGTTTCCTAAACTGCCTTAATGATGTGTTCAGTCACAACAAGAAGATTGAGCGCTATCAGTCAAATCTAAAACAGAAACTTAATCGGATTCAGGGCACAGAGGAAAAACACCACTTGACCAATGTGATCAAACAGAGAAAACAGCTAGCAGTTGCTATGGCAGCAACACTGCCTCACACAAAAGAGCCATTATGCTTTGCCTTCTATCTTTCTCAGCACATCTATATCACTTCCAAATTGGTTATTAATGTATCTGATGCATTATGGCAGAATTAGGTGCAATACCAGTCTTATCATTGTATTAAACTAAGTATAAAGGGCTCCGTGTGCTGCTTTTGGTTGGAGGAACTATTGGGATTTAGACAGATAACTAAGCAAAGCTTCACACAGCCACTTGTTGAAGAACCATTTCAAGGCTTCTCACCAATTTAGGCCAAGTAAAAGGTACATCCTCCCCAGTGACTGAGCTGTTTTCATGTCCTGTTCAGGTTTATTTTGTTAATTCCAGAGTTTCTCTTCAATCTCTGTTTTCTCCAAGTTGAAATCACAGAGATCTCAGTGACTGTTTTTATTAGCTGCATGTGGTAGTGATGTGGGAAGTCACTCACTGGGATTCCTGAAACTTTAAAATAACTATGTTCATGTTTGGCTGCATGAAGAGAAAGTGGAAGTATTAACACCACTTGCAGGGATTTATTCATTTCTCCCGTGTTTTGTTGAGGTAACACTTCCTGTCACTAAAACACTGGACACCTCAGATATGTGAATTTTGTGCAATGCACAGAAGGCACGAATCCCCAGGTGTAGATGACACAGCTGCATTCATGCCGTGCTCATATATGTCGGCATTAGTGTCGCCTCGGAAAAGTAAATATTTACCCAAGCATCGGTTTTGACCGTGTTTTTTTCTAAATTTCAGAGAGACCCAGCTGCTTCTCTTCAGTGTCCTTCCATCTGTCCTTCCATCACCGCTACCTCCGTCTTTCCTTTGTGACTCACAAACTGATGTTTACCATCATGCTGACTGTCCCAACATTTTGACATCCCGTCATAGCAGTTTTGTCAAAGAAAACACGGAAGTAACTTTTCAGTAAGTACCTTCACATGCAATGCCCCTCGCCTCACACAATACAAGCTGCTTGACCTACATACAGGATACTGTGTTTTCAAGGGACATTAATGCAACAGAAAAGTCTCATGACTGCCAGAGAATATTTGCTTTAAAGTACGCTTTTGAAAACTGCACTTCAAAGATGTATCTGTCCTAGAAAACATATAGTGTACGGACTTCATCATAAACACCTTCAAATGTATTGAAAGCTGTCTCTGTCGCTTTCATACCGGATGCAAAACGCCGGTTCAGGCTAGATTTAATGACACACTGTTTAAAAATGTGTTGCCTTCTGCAATTTAAATCAGCCGGGCATGATTAAACATGATTAAGTCCAAACTGGCTTACCGCTAGAGCCACTTGATATGTAATCGACACAGATATTCATGATGATACAAATTTTTCCTTCAAAGTCTCAGCTCAGTTCTGCACAAATCTCCTCCTTCTGTGATATATTTTCCACCCCTCATTAGAGCTATACCTTCTGCGAGGAGATGAGCGGTTATGTGGGAGGAGGGAAACTAGGCTGCAGGAAAGACAAACAGAATGCAAAACGCTGTGCATGTAAGCTCTGCGGTGGATGGCAGCACAGACAAGGCAGAGCAACTATTCACCACAGGTATAATGAAGCCATTTCAAATGAGCCTCTGTGACCTGTGCTTTAGGTTTCCTACCCTCCTCAGTCCATGATTGGCTCCAAAATCTCAAAGCCTTAGTCTCTGGTTACTTTAGAGACCTTTCAGTAACACTGAGTCACCTCTCCTTCCTCCTGTCACACAAATGTGGGTGCTGCTGAGTCAAACATGCACGAGAGACGGAAATAATCTCATTTGTTAAGTTAAATCACAACAAAAGAACCGAGGAACTGTTGTGACTGACTTCTTTACAGCAGCACAAGGAGGGCATCACGAGGCTTTAACACCATTATCTCTGTGCAAAAGGTTATCATATCCAAATGATTATTTTGCCGGCACATTGCACATACACACAAGGTGCGACTGTCGAGTTCTCGTGAAATCGTTTGAATCGCATTACAACAATGGCGCAGATAACTAGGCAGGAAGGCCTCCCATAAGGAAATTACTCTATATGTCAAGGCTTAGTCGTTTGGTGAAGTATATTCTCATTCTGCAGCCATGAACAGGAGTAAATTTGCTCGTGAAGTCTTTATACCTGCTTAGCTAACAGATGGGCTTATTCTTGCCAATGACAAATATCTTTGAGGTCACTCATTGGTATTCCTCCCATTGCTCTGAGCCACGTTATCGAGCTTTATTATTTTTTCTGCAGCCCCTGTATCATCTGATTCACCTTTCCGTCGGCCCCGCAGCGCTGTCTGTTCTTTCATTGAGGCTACACTTTTTTTGCAGGATGTGAGCCTTACAGGAAGTTTGTCCAGCAGCAAAAATACTGCTGCGAATCATGTAACTTTTAATCATCTCGCTTTTATATCAATTTATATCAATAGCTCTTAATCCCACCTTTGTGAAAGAGCCAACATTTGCCAGGTGCATGAATGTGAATTGATTTTGATGTTCTTTATAAATCAGTGTAACAATCACCGCTTGGTCATTTAAAGAAAAAAAAAAGACATCATAAGAAGAGTGGCAATTTAGCAATTTAATTATACAAACACATGCGCCATGGGTAGATTAAAGAGCGGGATACCATTCACATTACTCACTCTGATCGCTCAGTGTCGGTGAGAGCGCAGTGTACCTGTGTGACTATGTGTGCTGAAGTAGCAGGAGTCACTTTTTCTTGTCACTTCAGGCTGAACGACGGCTAATTTCAGTGCAATTTCAGGGTAACTTCAGCCTCCGTTATCACAGAGGACAGACCTGGCAGAGGCTACTTTCACAGACAACTTACCGACATAGTCGCACACGGGACGAGTAAATTTTACACCAGTTTAACATCAGGCTAGAGCATGTGTCGAACTTTATCAAGACGATTTTTAATCAATCTCAAATGCTCCTCAGATGTAGTTACTCTATGAAATATACATGGAGTTGAAGAGTCATAATGGGATCAGCTTTATTTTAGAGTGATGATGATATTATAATTAATCAACTTTCATCTTCCTCACTGACAAGTTGCTACTGTGTTGTCACCATCAGAGATGTAGAAAAAAATGCTTGGAAAGAGTCTAAAGCGCAAAACCAGATTTCAAAGCTCTAATTGAGAGTAGACACATATATAGGCACAACACAGTGGTTTTCCTTCAAGATTTTTTTTTTTTTTTTATCAGGTATAGTTACTCCTTCAAAAGCAGCCTGGCACTGACAGTTTGTTTATTCCAAAATTTCACCATTACCTTTGGCCAGGGGCATATTTCCTGTCAGCTGAGGCCAAACAGCCCTTTCAAAAGAAAAATTCACAGGTTTCTTTCCAGAAATATGTGTTTTAAATGTTAATTTTACTATTTAAAATTCGAAAACCTCATTCCTACTTTTCAGATACATCTGCGGCAGATCAAATGTAAAAGTGCAAATCAACGTCATTGCCAGCACATCGTCAGTAAGCTGAGAGTGAGCTGTTTAAGATTCCTGTTGTGATCAGGTTCAAACTCAAAACCTCGGGATTTCCAGCTTTAATTTGTTGTGTGCATTGTATTTTCTTTGTTTTGTGGTTTGATCAGCGGAGTATTGATCTGCAACATCATCCAAACACATGATTATAATCACCATCTTCAACCCTTTAATTCTGAGTGTGTTGTCATCGACAGGTCTGCACATGCATCTTTGGATTACCGTAATTATGTCACGGTTTGTGCAATCAGAAAAATTCCAACGGTTCCCGAGAGCAGAGATGTTGCACTTTACAGTGAATATGGTGTCATTACGGTAATTTTACTAGTGCGTCTCCCAGAAGCCAGCAAACTAGGTGATTTACTATATACTACATGTTGTAAATAACAGTGACGATAAAGCAAGAATAGCAGAAAAATGGGATTTGATTTTTAGAGAATAAAAACACTGCAACTGCACATGAATGTTGGATTTTGCAGGTTAAATTTGAATTTGAAATCAACTAAGCATAAAAAGTCCAGGTGGAGATTTGCAGGCTCAGGTGTTAAAGGGTGAACTGATCTTTGACCATCTAAGGTTGTGTTTACCCTGTGGATATGACCTAGCAAATACAAATACAGCACATGTCTGAAATGTAAATGAAAGATGCGGGACACACACACACTCACATAGTTGCAGTCGTAAGACAAACAGCAGAACGGCCTTTGTTACATTTAACTTGATAAATCCCTATTTGGCATTTTAAACAAAACACCTGATCCTCGCTGAAAAAGTTTTGATTTCCTACAGTTTATAGATTTTCCAAAGAATCATATGAAGAGCTAGTTCACTTGAAACTGAGCGCTGAAATTGAATTTCTATAATTGTGCCTAATTTCCTCACAATTATATTGAAGTTTCTTAATGGCTTAAAAAACTCCCATTATCTCCCATTATCTGTTAGTCTGTATTGGATGAGAGCACAAAGGTTGCCAATATGTTTTCAGCATAATAGGAACATTTCAGTCAACTACTGCCAGACAGGCTGAAAAAACACTGCTGCTGTTGTCTGTGGATATTTGCAATCTGGTTGGCAAATAAAAAAGATGGGAGGATGGTGAAAACACAATCTGGCTCAACATTTATGGAGGCAAGTTACGGTGTTTAGTGTGCAGGGAAGCAGAGAACCTGTTGCCTGCCAAAGGGACAGGAAATACTCCTGATGGAGGAGTGGATTAATGGGGATGCCTGTGGTCCACACACAAAGAGAATATATAAATCTAAAGCATGTCATTTTTGCATTTTATGCACGTCTAGTTGTTTGTGGGAGGTTGGATGCTTAACAGTGAACCCGTTACACTCTGCACATGTCCTGTACGTTCAAATTTCAGATTGACAGGATCCATGCAGGTTTCATATCCACACAAAAATCAGCAGTTTTACAGTAAGATATATATTCTCTAATTTCATGTTGAACCTACCTTGTGAAAATTTCTCTGCTAGGTAACAATGAATGACTCACAAGATGTTAAGCGGATACAATGCTACTCACTCTTTTTGAACTGTTCAGGAGTTTCTGTTGAAACCGTCTATGTTCAGATCACCAGGAGAAAAAAAAAGTAACATTTCCTGTTACATGACTTATATGTGTTTTAACACCTGAGTGGACAGAAATGAAAAACCTCTCTAAATGTGACACTTTCAATTTTTATTTGAGTTATGTTCATATATGATCCCACATGTGTGAGTCATGGGAATGTGACCTCAACCTGAACATTTCACATTGGATTTCATTCAGGTTTTAACATTGCGGTCCGTCTGTGAGGATGCCATGAAGACGTTTAGTGGAGGGACGCTGGGGTCATTTATTCACTTCAATCAAAATGGCCTGCAGTACCTGGTGCAAGGAAAGCAATCTTAGAGTCTATATTTCTGCACAAATCTCTTAAGTGGTATGTTTTTTTGTGTTGGTATTTGCTAAATAGGAGCATTAAATACAAATGTTGCCATTATTGCCAGGATTATCATGCCCTAGAAAGAGAAAGAAGAAGTCATGATATCCTGTTTTTGTTTTTGTTATGGTGCAAAATAGACCACCTTTCACTTTGCTGGGTTGGGTGAAAATCACAGGAATCTGCTGGCGACTGTTCTTGAAGTCCACGATCCCCTTGTGCCTCTTCCAGTAAACACTGAGTGTCCATGTGGCCAGAGCGAGAGCTAATCACTCCTCAAAACAGCAGTGTTGTGTCCCGTCTGACAACGTGACAGCCGGCCTCCACACCTGACCACGCACATGCCACCGAGGGTTAACGCATCTCCAAGACGACAATACCGAAAGGAGACAGGAGCACACAGTTCGCACACAGCGAGGGGCTGCAGGGTCCACATCACTGATCACTTCTGCTCCTCACAAGGACAACCCTGATGGTTGCACACTTGATATATATATATTTTTTGTACGCACTACTCCACTGTTCACCAGACCTGCTTGTGAACAATCTGACATCAGTAAACAGTAATAAGCATTAAGATTAGGATCTCTTCCGGTTGAGTGTGTTTATTTGATGATGCTTGCTTACAGTGGCTGCCTGTCGGTGAAATGCCCTTGTAGCACTATCCGGCAGCCATAACTTGTAATTATGGGAATTACACTGTGAAACACAGGCATTCAAAAGCTCGGGCCAATTAAAGGTGACTAGAGGTTAAGAAGACAGGTCAGGAAATTATGCTAATATCATGACTTGGATTAAATGTCATACAATAACAATAACCTTCAGCAAATGACTTGTTAGGTTTTGACAAGAGGGGCTGACACTCTGGGAGGGAGGACATTGACTCTGGCCTTTTAATTTGATATATTGTGATGGTGGGCTACAGGGGCAGGCCAGAGCACACATGATTATTTTTTTTACCCCCCCCACCTGCCCAGGAATCAGAGGTGCCACCGAATTAATGCCAAGTAGATTTTGCGATAATTATACCCACATAGCTCTGGTCTCTTTTGCTGCAGACATCAGATAGCGAGAGTAAAATCAAATATTTATTTCTTTCCAACAGATGAAACGTATAGTATAGTGTCTTGAGATGTACTTTTGTTCACAGACGGATACTGGACCAGTTTCCAGTAGTGCGTATGTGTCTTTACCTCTACATCTCTGCTCCCCACCTCTGTCAGCTTGTACTAATACAAGGCACATATGTAAACTAAAGAGCATCACCTACCGCTCCATGTCAGCGGTCACTGCAGCAGATGCTGGGGACACTTTAATAATACAATAACATGAAGCTGAGCCAGCCTCCCTCTGCATCAAAGCATAACCTAGTTTAGCGACTCTCTCCTGTCATGTGGGTCAGGCTTCATGCAAAAATGATTGTCCCTCATTTCTTGTCCATCTGAAATTAACATTAAAATAAGAGGAGGAATGTTGAAAATTAATGGGAGCTCATAAATAGGTAGCTCGTCTTGATCTCTTGATGAAAAGAGTCTGTTGTACCGAGCACATCGCAGTAACCCAAAATGTACGAGGAGTTTCTTTTGACAACTAACCAGCCTATTTTACATTATTCATCCCTTCAGAGGGGATGTGTACACCCAATAACCTATTTTAACTTCCTGTGTTTGAGCCCTGGATTTCTTGCTTCTGTTTTTTTTTTTTTTCTCCACTCAGTATTCATATCAAAACCCTTTGCCCTCCCGACGGACACTGCAGTGTAAGTAAAAAGCTATTTGTGCCTGCCATCTGACTTTCCTCAGACACATTTTCAATTTCTTATGTATATTTGTGTACCGAAGTGTGTTTAATTTCAATACAGCTGCTCAGTTTGTCTCTGGAAATAATGGATAAGGAATCAAAAAGCATAATATGCAGTGAGACCCCAATTTTTGCCTCCTTTGTATTCACTTAGATTCTTGTTCTTGCATGAAAATACTGTATATATGCAGGAATTCAATCACATCTAATGTGCAATACCATTTTTCCTGTGCAACAATCATGCTTACTATTTGCAAGAGGAATATGAGGAGTCATTTGTTTTTATTTGTTTTGCAGAGAATGCGATTTATACTTCAACAATGCATTTGTACTGAGGTGTTTTGTGCAATATCTATGTGTAGATATAGTGGTTTAAGGATATGTAGATGGTTCAAAATATTACTATGCTGCTCTCTTTGTGCTGTAGTAACCACAACTAAACAGGAAGTCAAACTCCATTCATAAATAACACTGGAGTCAGGTTACAGCCTTTGTACAGTCATTGTAGAAAAGCAGTAATAGTGAAAAAATACAAAAAAATACTGAAATGTTTGTTCTTCAATATTAAATAATGACCAAATTAAATTATACCTGCTTGGGTCGCAGGGGTCTGCTGGAGCCTATCCCAGCTGTCATCGGGCAGGAGGCGGGGTACACCCTGGACAGGTTGCCAGCCTGTTGCAGGGCTAACACAAAGACGAACAACCATTCGCACTCACACTCACACCTACGGTCAATTTAGTTTGATCAATTCACCTAACAAGCATGTCTTTGGATTGTGGGAGGAAGCCGGAGTACCCGGAGAAAACCCACGCATGCACAGGGAGGACATGCAAACTCCACACAGAAAGGCCCGAGCCGAGATTCGAACCCTGAACCTTCTTATGAGGCACAAGTGCTAACCACTGCACCACCGTGCCGCCCCCAATACAGCATAAGAAAGCAAATGTCCACCCACCTGCATGTTCAAGTGTCCTCACCTGAGCCTCAGGATAATCAAACACAGGTGCTTATCACATGTGTGGCATTTACTACTCTCACTATTAACACGTTTCATTTCTCTTCCTCTTCCCGTGTGTCTTCGAGTATGAGATCTGTAATCGACTATCACAAAAAACTCCACTACATCAGAACTAGGCCTTAAAATTGATTATTTGTTATTCATTTTGTTGCAACAACAATCAAAACTAGGCGTTAGAGAGAAACATGTTTTGCATTATTTCTTTGAGAAAAAAAAAAAAAAACAAGCCCTAGGTCTCTTTGCAACAGTGTTTACCAGCTGCCTGTATCATCACTGATAAAATACAACCTCTCACCGCAGCTTCTTTTTCTACCAACTCCTTGTTACTCCTGGGTCTGTGATATATATTAGTATTCCTGCATGCTGATGGCCTATTGTGCTCAATTGCTGAGCAAATTGCTCAATCAGTTGGCTGCAGATTGAATTTGCTCGTGCCAGTGTGCGGTGTAAATATCCTGCTGTTACCTTTCGAAACAAAGTGATAGGAAACATATAATGCACATGTACTAAGATGAGATTGAAGTACGGGATGTTTACTACAAGAAAGTCAGAGTGTTTAAAAAATCAAAATGATGGTCTTAACAAATCAGCGCTGCATTATGTGTGAAACAACAGTACAGGGCAGCCTCTGGATTACAGTCTGCAGCCATCCTGTGAGTCTTTGCATTTGCTGATGTCTGTATTGCAGGTCCACAAATGATGGTTTCAGCTGTGCAGCTCCAACCCAATCTCCTGCAAATCTGTCAAGCATTGTTGTCCCTGCAGTTACACACTACACTCGTGCTCCCGTTGCTACTGAACGCATGGAAAACGCACAACCAGAGGCATCTCATCTGCTGACGGTACTCAAAAGACATGAAGGCTGCATCTCTGGCATAAAAGAAAGAGACACAATCATGGATGTGACATTTCTCAGCACAGCATCTCACTCCCCCACACCACCACTGAAACCACCATCCACACCCGAGAAGGCCCCCTATGGGCCTTTGTTGTCTAACACCCAGCGAGTACAGATGCCTCTGTGAAGACAAAGATGGCCTCTTCTCTCTTACTTGTTCGGTGGTTATTTCATTTAAAGTGTCAATCCAAGTCTAGAAAGACTGGCAGCTTGGTAAGAGTCAGAGGGGGGGCTTGTCACTGTGCTCTTTGAAGCATCAGAGGGTGTAATTTGTATGACGGGGGTTGTCAGAGGCCACGGGCAGAAGGGAATACTGATGACAAAGTGACCTCACAAGCTGAGATCTTCTAATCTGATCTAAAGTGCTTATAAATACAGATGATCACACAACCTTTTACTTGTGCCACAGTGAAAGTTGAACAATCGGCCATGTGAAACAGTACAAGATAAAAATGTGATGAAAACTCCTCAAAAAACCAAACTGTCTCCTCACTGTCTTCTGACTACGACTTTCAAACAGGGCTTTAAACCTCAGATCTACTCATGACGATAACATTGTGGAGGTCTGTGTGCGCTCCTCTATCTTGGAGTACTGGAAAGTGGTGACTCCTCTCTTTGTATCTTCAGCAAATGTATGTTTCAGATGCGGTTGTCAGATGAGAAACTGTGCTAATCCCGAGCAGGAATCACGACGACGCTTAAACAGTCGAGAGCCAGTGAGATAAAGGAGTTTATCAATTTATAGATTGCAGGACTTATCTCTCAAAGCGGGAGCATTTGAGCACCTTTGGTCTTCGTTACGCTATAAGCTCAGTAGCGTTAAAAGTCGAGAGCCAAAGGCCGATCTCCTACAGGATGTCCTTCCTGCTGTGTGAAGATAGATACCACACATAGAGAAATCTTCACTTTTTTTTGGGGGGGCGCAATATACCACCGCTAATCTGAATTATCTGCTTTTTATTGAGGAGCACGTACTGTGGTACACAGTGAACTCCCAGGGAGAAGTGTTATTAACTGTTTTTTGTTGAGAAGATTGATGGTGTTAGGTGTAATATCTCTTCCTCTTGTTTCTCTTGGCAGTACACTTTGCTGCACTCCAGACACTTAAACCCGCTTTTCACCGTTTCCCTACAGTACAATATACTGTTTGTATTGTAATGCACAGAACCGTACCCTGTTGGCCTGTGCACATGTAGAGACTGTAAACCATGGATTTATTCTGCCTTAAACTCCCAGCATTCATAGCGTTTTGGTCACAACCCTCAGCCATCAATCACTGACAGATACAGACACGCTTTTTATGATTTGTTTTATTTTCTGTTCTAAGTCAAAACACAGGCCACTGATTTCATGATTCGTAGGTCACAGTTCAAAACAGCATTCGGAGTCAAAATAACTTTAATTTTAATTGTGACAAATTTTCCAGAACTGCTCCTAGTGGGGGCTGAGGGAAATCTAGCACCACAACAGACTCTACACCAGGACGGTTTAAGATTAAAAATATTGTAGAACCACAAATTACTGGTACCTGCTATAGCAATGCCTTTAAAAATAAGTTTGAGCCCAATGTGCTTCTTAAGTTATTGAGCTTTCAGTCCCAGCTGTACTTTGTTATAGCAACACTGTCATTTCACAGCATGTAGGATCAAATCCACCAGGATGGATGAATAGAAATTTAATTAGTGTTAAGTTAGCCTATGTGTGAACCTTATGTCTTAAAGGGCCTTTGACCCCTTTAATTACCACATTTCCTGAAATATCCCAAATAAAAAAACAAAAACAAACAAAAAATTCAGGTTTCTAATAATGACATTTGGTCAATATGAACAAATAAAAGCCTGACCCCTCAAAAAATGTACTGTGCACCTGCAAATCTTTCACAATAAAAGCCCTGTTAAAAAAATAAGAGTTTCTGTGCATCCAAACACTAAATTTTAACAGGAAACACAAGAAATGTAAATTTGTATGTAGTAATGCAGTAGCTTTAGTTTCAAGCCACCGCTCCCAATCCTCTCTGAAACCTCAACGTGAGACTAAAGTATAACAATGAGAGGAAGTTAGAGATAATGACAAGTAGACATGAGTTACCCTCCTCACTAAATAATAGTAAATAAAGGCGCCATTTGAGGAAATATGGTGACTAATTTTAAACTCAGCCAGCCAGCCTACACAGACTGATTTATTATGTGAATGTCGACTGTATACAGCGTTGATTTTTGTCAACTTCTCTTTAACCATGTCACTCCCCACTAGGCGTTAGCACGCTCAGAACAGCAGGGAGTGACAGCAATAACCTTCCCACCAGAGTCATTTAGACCCTGAGCAGACAGGTGAGTGCCACAGACAGAGGCGGGGCTTTTGAACTGTTGCACGAACAGCAGCAAAGAAGTGACAACACGGCTTTTAGGTTTAGCTGCTGGGCTGTAAGCAAGTAGCTGACAGCTTGTGTTGTTGGGTGTTGATGTAAAATTGAAATAAGTTAAAATTACATTCAATGCAATCCAACTTCAGCTTGTTTTTACAGGATTTTTTTTTAAAGGTGAGTACAGCTAATGCACCTAGTGATATCATTGATGCCTTTCTAGGATTACGATCCCTTTAGGTTTCAGTTCAGTTGCTGCCTGACAGATTGACCTCCTTTTGTCTCCAGTGGCTGTCCAGCAGAGTCAGTGTGGGTCACTCTCAGTCTGCATCTGTCTGCATGGGTTTCTCTCAGTCTGCTCAAGTGTCTCGGTTTGCCCCTTTCTTTCTGCTTTATGTGCTTTCATCTGTCTCTGCCTGCATATCCTGGTAATTTCAAGTCATGAGCTCAGAAAATCTTGTCTACTGCACCTTAACAATGTCACAGTCAGTGAAATGGAGCTTATTATTGCTTTAAATAAGTACAAGAAGCCCCAGCAGTGCAAGATTTTAACTTGTGATTGTTCTGAGAGCTCATCTTTTCTAACAAGATATGATTAGAATGCATGTATCAGATCCCAGGATAAACATTATTTGAATCTTAAGCAGTCTGCTCATTGTGGAGAATAGTGTTTGATGTGCGGCGGGCATTGCTGCAGGATTGTAGGAGTTGTCAAAACCCCTGAACATCTTGACAAACAGGCTGGAGTTAAAGAGGCTGAAGATCAATGGAACGTCTCATCTTGAGGCTTTGAAAAAATGTTCAACTTTTGACTTAAATGCAGAGTTTTTCTTTTTAATTTGCTCCATTTTGGATGTCTATCAGATTGGAGTTTGTGACTCAGAGGAAACTTTTGCTGAGCGGTGATAATATTGAAGTACACCTGAAAGCATCACATTTGAAGGCAGGTATCACTTTGTCTAAGAAGTTAATCTACATGATCAAAAGATGAGCAGTTTCCTGGGTCAGTGAAAAAATAAAAAACGATCATATGCAAGAATTGGTTCATTTTAATAGTGGGATAATTGTACAGGTACCCTGCACAGATGCAAAGTAGGTTATTGAATCTGCCAGCATGTGCTGTTTCAACAATCAGCTTTCCAACTCTATAAAATGCCAAATAACAAGATGCTTAAAACACAGCTTAAACTGATTAATTGTTTAAATTTATTCAAATCTGAGAAAACTATTGTTTCTGTCAAATGCAACAGAAATAAATAAAAAACATTCCCATAACAGTAGAGTCCTAAGATGATTCCCAAACCACCCAGCCCCTTGTGTAACCTGTGTAACCTCACACTGGTGTCATTATATTTCCAGAAATAAAAATAATGCATAATAATAATAATCTGGAATGATGACAAAAAATAGCCAAAATAAGACTCAGGAAACTATTCTGTTTTCCTCTCCTGTCTGAAAACCCCAAATTAAAAAAAATAAGAAAGAAAGATTTAATGAAATATAGTTTGTCCTCAGGCAGCAAATTATTTATAATTACTAAGGATTATTGCCATCTTTTAGTATTTTGCTTTTTTTGTTGTTGCATAATTGCATTGCAAATCTGAACTGGAGGAGCAGCGTGATGGTTTGTGTGAAGATGGCTGGATGAGTTTCTCTCCACATTCTGACATGAAGGAAGTCACTGGAGACTTTAAACTGCCTTTCTGTGTTGACTCTTTGATGGTCTGGCTTTGTGTTTCACTGCCTTACACCTAATAATATGAACTGGATAACACCGCAGTCCATATATATATATACTCCCCTAGAATGTGCAAGAAAATGTATTAGAAGTGTTTCAAGACTCAACCCTTGTATGAATAGGTTTGATTAGTTAATGGACTGAATAAAATCTTAAATTAAGCTGTCATCATCGCTACTGAGCTTTGCACTCATTTCCCGAGCTTCTGCAGCGACTGCGCCACTAATGCTGCTGCATTAAGGAATCCCACTGTTAAAGATGTAATAGATTATGACACATTCAACCACATTTTATCTGCACCCTCACTTAAGGCATCCCTGCATGAATATAGTGCTGAGGAGATTCTGCAAAGAAGGCAAGAAGGATCTGCTGCTCTGAGTCAAGCAGCTTCCCCTGGGGAGAGATATTGCCAGGGCGAATGCAGAGACAATGATTGGTGAAGCATGTGCAGATACTTCACAACCACAGAGATTGAAATTACAGTATATGCTGCAGAAAATCAGAGCGTACTCGCTTTAATCTACGGCTGACGCTGTGAAACTGTTCAACAGGCCACTCAGATACGGTGTGTATGAGAAATAAAAAGGGCACTTACCTTGACTGAACTCTGGCTGTCTGATCCAAGGCAACACACAACTCTGCTTTGACTTTGATGTAAGGGCGCATGGCATGTTCAGTGTGCTGGGAAACAGAATATCTTACATTTTCATTTCACTGGTCTCCCCACTTGTCTTTCCAAGAAACTCTGGCACATGTCCAGACTATACCAGGAGACATACAGTATGGACGTGTCTAATAACTTCCTTTACATCTGTTTTTGTTGTGAGCAAGCTTAATTTGAGCTCTGATGAATGGTAACGATGACAAAATAAACATTAGCAGATTTTTCTCCTTTCTTCTCTCATTTGTAATCCATCATCAGCAGTGATGCATGTTCCTGCTGTGCCCGGCCCAGTCCTCATCTTTAAGTGTCAGCTTTGCTGTTAATAAAACGCTGATAGTTTATATAAAATATTACAATCGTCAGTGTGCGTGTCGGAAAACAGATAAATGCCGCTGACAGACGTGCACAAAGCCAAATTGCTTCAAAATTAAGCAAATGTTCATTCCAAACTGAACAGGTGTGTGGAAACCATTGAGCTTTGTTTGGCAATGGTCTTTGTTTAATTTAATTAGCATAATTTAAATATAATGCCAATGCTTTGAAGCAGCTTAATATCCTCTTGGTGTGAGAGCCAGTTTTTTTTTAGTCCCAGATTTTTTGGTCGGAGCCCAGTGTGCAATGGAAGAGTACATGCAAATAGTCCACATGGCACCTTTTAACAATATTGTATCTGGTGTAGTGCAGTCTAAACAAGTAGCAAGTGTCATCTGCTGAACTGGCAGTATTTCAGATTGTTTATCCATCTTTTGATTTATGCACCCACTACACTGCTGTACTGTGGTTCTTATCTTTTATCAAAAGCACATCACAGACTTCATACGGGCTGAACGTCTCCAGCAGTTCAAACCATCACAAGCTGCTCATCTGCATACTTTTGCTGAGATCATATACTGCGTGTTGTACACTTAACTCTTACACAGATGTACACAGAGAACGCCCCACCTGACTTTAACTGCAAAATGTCCATTAGTCAGTCTGGAAGTGTTGAAGTGTTGTCCCCGCTGCTTTCACTGATGCCAAAACAATAGAGATTGTTCTAATAGAATTAATTAGTTGTGCTTTCCTCCGGGATCATATTACGTGTGCAGGGTTACATTTATGCTGCCAGACACATTCATTTGATTTTTGAGCTGAGTGAAATAAAAACATGGATCTGAATCTTTAAAAGTAAAAAAAAAAAAAAAAAGAAACAGTGTAATAATTATTATATCTACTAACACCAGATTCTACAAAGCTTTCAAAAACTTTTAGATCATAGCCCCAGTGCTGTCAGTGCCCCGAGACAGATCAGATCTCAGATCAGTGTAGACACAGCTGAAGATATGATGTTTGTTTTTCACAAACATAACTGGTTGACCATTAAAAGTATTTGCCCAAGAGTCCTGGAATCCATACCAGTAGATCTAATTGGAGGTAGGAGATAAAGTGTTGAAACCCAATCAGATGTTGTTTTTTATTTTTTCTGAGACTTATGCAACTCTTCGTATCCTTGCTTTGGCATCGAAGAGCAAATTTACAACAATTTCCTTTAAAGCAGGAAGAATATTAACCCTTTAATTCCGAGCATGTTGTAGCGACAGGTCTGCACATGCGTCTTTGGATTACCGTAATTATGTTACGGTTTGCGCAGTCTGAAAAATTCCATCGTTCCGAGAGCTGAGATGTTGCACTTTACAGTGAATATGGTGTCATTACGGTAATTTCACGAGCGGCTCTCTCAGAATCCGGAAAAACAACTGATTTCAGTGCGTAAATATGGACGGTGCAACAGGTGCAGGTGCACCGGGGCCCAGACGCCGTTAGGGGCCCATGAAGGAAGAAGAAAAAAGCAGCTGTCCGGAATTGCCACAGGCCCCCGTTATTGTGAAGAGAATACCTTGGGGCGGGTCGGTAACGCTGAGTGGCTGGTATGGGAGGAGGAAAAGATCATTTGTCCAATCACGTTGATACCTGTCAGTCATGATGAGACGCGATGGTGTGAGGTGAGTTGTTTCTCATTTCAGCAAGGAAATAAAGCAAGTGGATGACAATTGACGAGAAAACGTAACATCACGTTAGCCTAGCCTCTCTTGAGTGTGTGTGTGTGTGTGTGTGTGTGTGTACACGCTACACGCGCCTGCGTGTAGCGTGTACAAGAGGCGCTTGTGTTTCGGGCGGGGGTGGGGGCACAAAAAAATATTTTCACCGGGGCCTATACCCATGATGTTGCGTTAGTGGCTGATTTAATATATATGTGTTGTGAGAATGAAATAACAGTGACGATGAAACAAGAATAGCAGAAAAACACAAAAACGGGTTATGGTTTTAGAGTTTTCGTGAACAAAAACACTGCAACTGCACGTGAATGTTAGATTTTACATGTTAAATTTGAATTTGAAATCTAAATAAGCATAAAAAGTCCAGGAGGAAATGTGGAGACTCAGGTGGTAAAGGGTTAGTAGTTGTGCCAAAGTTAACTGGATGATGAACAAAGTCCTTCACATGCTGTTGTTCCAACCTCCAAGAATCCTCATGTTGAAAAAGCAGATATGTGAACAGGCAGGGAATCCCTCCTGCAATTCTGTAAAGTCAACAACTGTCTGCTGCTACAAACAAGAGTGTGAGATATTATCACTGTCTCTCAGCCAAAACTAGAGCACTTTAATCTACCCAGTGGTTTCTCAGCGAAGACAGAAGTGGTTTGAAGTTGTCACCTATGCTACACCTGTCTGCTTTCTGTGTCTTCCTCCTCGGCAGGTTAAAACTCTTCCGCAACACTTGTCAATCATCTTGATGAGCCATCTATCATGAGATGGCGTGTCGCCTGAGGCTGCACTAACTGCTATGTGTGAAGCCGGCGTAGGCATATCCATAGGCAATATGCAAGACAAGCAAAGAGCAGTTCACCTAACGGTCCACCCAGCGTGACTCCACGTTGTGCAACACCATCATTGCAGTGATTACTCAGTGCAGAAGTAATGGTGAAATGTCCTTGTTCAGTCTTCTTTAGTTTTTATTTTTTGTTGCTGACCACTCAAATTACTCTCTACTCTGAAGATAATTATTATTAGATTCAGAGCAGCAGGTGCAAAGCTGTTCCTAGGAGTGTTTGATTTTTGTTATTTTATTTTCTTAATCACAAGCTGTGATAGCATGCTGAAGTGCTAGTTATTAAAACTGACCATTGTGGAGCCATGTGTGCAGTTAAATTGCCTGTTGACACCAAGATGCAAATGATGGCCAAGGTTACGGATATTATTGATAATTAACTGTAGAGGCTTACACATATGCATGCATGCAGGCCTATTATGTATGATACACAGCATGCAATGCATGAAACATTAATCTGTTTACACAGCACTGAAACACACACAGATTAAAACAATTGTTACACATTATCTCAATGTAAGGAATCTTTGGCGTATTGTCTGCGATTCAGACTTTATGCAGAAGGGAGCTTTTAAGTGATGAGATTACAGTCAGAGAGATGGTATTTGAATGGTGAATGATGAGTCTGTTGAGTCGCCCAAAGCGTTTTCACTGTGTAATCAGGGTTCACAAAATGCATTATATAACTTCAACTTAAATGGCTTCAGCTATTGTATTGTTGTAGCCTGATTGATGAGTGCTCTATTATTTGTGGAGAGGAATCGGTTCAGTCAAGTTGTGACTGGCACCTTGTGACAGTCTGGATATCTCGATGAAAATTAAACCACACTAAATAGATACAGTTAATCCTATCACTATGAGATTATTTTTTTACTTTAAATCTACCTCCAATATAGACTATTCAATATCAGTTTGACCACGTAAAAATGATTCTAGTATAAGAATTTGTAATTTGGGGGAATAAATGTGTAGATTTTGTCAATACCAGGAAACACTATTTCCTATAATTGAAATATTCATTGTGTGTTGTGCTACATAATTAAGACAGTCGATATCCCTATCACACTAGGGGTATTCCCGTGAGAATCTGCAGATAAGAAACATTTAAATTACTCAGTTAAATGTATTTAATTTAGCATTGTTTCATAAATGTGGCTAATTTGTTCACATAGACAAAAACCAAGGCTGAAGATGAGCAGTGGATGTGTAAAACTACTGCACACTACTTCCATATCTCTGGCTCTGTAACTCAGCAAAAACTATGACTACATGAATATATATACAAAATTAAAAAATATATATAATGAATAAAATATTTTTGATTCATATACATTTATACATGCAGCCCCAGAAGTTAAATCTAAGTTACATAAGTTATCTTAAATCACGCACATGCCTGCACCTTTTATCTAAATACATACAAGTTCAACATATTCTCTGACACAAATAATAGAAGATAATGTTTTCTAAATTCATGACAGCTCGCAGAGTATATGTGCCAGCTGTGATGTATAATGTACAGCAAACCTGATGAAAAAGACCATGTGGACCCAGCGTGGTAAGACATGATATTCCCAGCTCCGAACATACCGCACAATCTGTCATATTTTTAAGATAGTGAGGGGAGATTTACAGCTGTACTACAGCATAATATGGAAATAGCATTCATGACAAGCAGCTCAATTTCCCCTTTAGCCTTCACTGTGGCAATGGAGCTTATCATAGGGCATCAAAGTATATCTGCTATATCAGGTGGAGTGGGGAAAGGCTACAGGGGAGGCTGTACTTCAACCCAACCACTGGTACGTGGAGAGTATAAATGCTTTCATAACTGTAGTATGGCGAGCCAAGTGGCTGCTGTACAAACAGAATGATGACCTAAATACAGTATGTGTCTAAAATACAGTGTGAAGGAACTGTATATAGAAACACTAAAAAGTCCCTTGAATCTCAAAAGCTACAACACTAAACCGTAAAAGCCAACCAAATATAGCTCCCATGTCGTGTTCACTGTGCTGCTATTATCAACAAAGTGAGAATGACTCTTTCAGAAACTATGCAGCTGTAAACCCTCTACATTATGATGAACGGCTTATGTGAACTTCATTTACATACAAAGAAAGAAAACTTTGAAAGGGAAAAATATCCTTCTCATTCAGCCACCAGAGGAAATAAATACATTTAAGATGACATTAGTGGTTCTTGAGGTTTCCACAAAAATAAGTCCAACCATGACTCCGGCAACTAGACTGTGTTGGTAATAATTATTATTTCTTCATGTAGTCCAGAGGGAGACTTCAACTGCACGGTGAAAACAGACAATATTTTGATCTACAACTCTGTACATCCCTGGTTAAAGGGAGTACAGACAGAAAGAGCACAGCTGTGGTAAATGTGATGTGCTCTGTTGCTTTGATTAATTGTCCACTTGATCATAAGAGCCATGCACTTCATTGCAAAAATGTTTAACTCATATGAGTCCAGGCTGTAAACTCAATCTACGAGGATGCCCACATTAGAAGTGTTACGACTTTATATAATGCAGCAGTAGATTGTATATAAAAGATGGACGGAATTGTATTTTGAAGCTGAGAGTTTTGAAGTTTTTGTAGACAGAATTGTTCATATTTTGACAAGAGGCTGGGATCTAATGGAAGTCTGTTGTTTGTGGAGCCAGCATCTTGTGGTCATCGGTGGTACTGCACTTTTTGGCACTTCCTCATTGGCTTTGAAGAAGAATAAGAAGAAGGAGAACAAGGAGGAGAAGAATGAGGAGAAGAAGAAGACGAAGAAGGAGGAGAAGGAGAACAAGGAGGAGAAGAATGAGGAGAAGAAGAAGGAGGAGGAGGAGGAGGAGAAGAAGGAGTAGTAGAAAAAGGAGTAGTAGAAGAAGGATTAGTAGGAGAACAAGGAGGAGAAGAACAAAAAGAACAAGGAGAAAGAGAAGGAGGAGAAGAAGAAGACGAAGGAGAAGGAGAACGAGGAGAAGGAGAAGAAGAAGAAGAAGTCTCTATTTTGTCATTGAGTATGCAAACACAGTACACACACACACACAGACACAAACAAAATTTAATTTACACCCTGCTACAGGCCCCTAAACAATTCACACACATACATGCATATCCAAGTCCCAACCCACTGAGCCACTGCTGAAGAGAAGCTCACAGGTGAAAACAATGTGATATACTCTGAACAGTGGTTGGATGGCTCCAGAAACACAGTTCACACTGTAACAGTATCAACTCTTATTGCAGTTCCTGTTCTCCACAATGGTCAAGAACTTTGGAGGTTACAATTAGTTTCTATAAACTCCAAAAGCTGAAGAATAAAGTTCAGCGACAGGACTGACATCTGCATGGCTCCTTTATTGGTTTGGTAATTTTTTTTTATTTTTTTTTTACAAGTTTGTAGAAATAACAAATAATGTGACTCACTTTGAGCAGAGTGAGATAAAGAAAAGCGGAGAGACCCAGGGGAGTAAGACAAGTGGATGAAAGAGGCCTTTTTGGGAGTTTCACTCGGTGAAAACGTAGCAGAACAGCTGAAGCAGCAACACAAGCAGCACAGTTGAGTTCACACACATTCAGCAGGTCAGACATTTCATTGAAAAGGAGAGAAAGAGATTGTTCATGACTACATATTCAGCTCTACAGTATGAGGCCAGCTCCACTGTGGGAGACTTTTTGCTGATTTTTCACGTTTTTCATGATGAAGTCAATTGTGACGTAATTACCTGCGCACACTGTGACCAAGAGCTTTGTGAAATCTTTTGTGTCATGTGTCTTTGGCTCATTGAAAATCCAAGAAATCAACTCAAAGATGTCTAATTCAGCCAGTCCAAGCAATCCATCAAAGTAAACACGAGGCCAGCAGTCACAAACAACAGACCAGTTTTAAGACACAAACTTTAGTTCCATCCATGGACCACAGAACCAGTAGGACCGGTAGGACTGGTAGGGCCTGGGCTCGACCAGAAATGGACCAAAATAAGGAAAGTTAAAGATTAACCTGGAAAAAACACCAGTTAGAATCACGTAGGCCTGTGCGTTGTGTCCCGCCCACAAACCTATCAGAAAGCATTAACCCTTTTACCCCGAACATTTAGCTGCTCACAGGAAGTGACATGTGTCAATCTATTCACCGTAATTCCTCGGACACTTGACTCCAGCTGATTCTGAAAGCGACAAGTGGAGCTTCCGTACATTACCGTAATGTAGGTAATATGTACAGAACGCTGCATGTCTCCATTCCCCTGCACTACTGCCATAATGTATGTAATACATACGAAATGCTCCACTTTACAGCTTTCAGAATCAGCGGGAATCACATTGCTACCACAAATGGCCGACAAATTAAATTGGTTTAATTGATTAAATTGGTAAATTGGTTTATGCTAGTCACCCTGTATCGCTGACAGTATCCTCAGTGTTAGAGGGCTAAATGATATTTCCCAAAATAGAGAGTATGGAGATTACTAGAGCCTTTACTCAGTTTCATGACCAATGGAGGCTGTTCTTTGGCAGCAATTAAGAAGCAGTGGTGAGTTTAACATTCATATTACATTATATTGTATGAGTCACTTTTCCTAGTAGCAGGATTTCTGCAACACTGTAACAACAGTAAGTTTGCTGGCTGCTTTTATAGGGTTGTGTTTTTTCCCTCCTGTGTGTGTACGCGCAAGGTGGACTCATGGACTCCTAGTGGGAGTGGGCTCCACCAAACTTAGATGTGCTCCACGGTCCATGGTTCCAACCATTTTTTCATCCAGACATAGAAAAAAAAAAGTCAGAATATAAAATTAAAATGAAGCTAAGACAAACAGAATAAGCAAAGATTGCCAGTGAGACAACGTCATAAAAGCCGTATAAAGTACCAGGAAATAAGCTGAAACTCCAAACACAAAAACTTTTCTTTCAATGCACCATATAAAAGAAAAAAAACCTTGAGAAATAACAGGATGTGCACATTATACTGCAAGGTGAGAAGAGAACAGAGTCAACACTCATCTCCTCAGACTCCCTCTGGAAACAGCTTCCACTGGCACTGCTCAGTCAAACAACCAACACAGATTCTTCTGCACTGTTTGTTTCATTACATTCTTCCTTTGCGGTTGCTGATCCAGCTTCAATCTGCAGTATACTGGTGATCAACATTTGCTCCTGATTGGTGACATTTCCTGGCGGACGTGATGACATTTTATTTGGTGATAAATGCGATGTGATGATGAAAAATGCAGTCGAGACATTGTAATTTATCAGACAGTTCAGCAGTGAAATGGACAAACTACTTTTCAAGTCACAAATGAGCCAAAATCTCATTTTAATAGATTTTGTGCTGCGGTCTAAAACCATGACCAGATCTATAACATTTCCTCTCTCTTTATGGATGTGACATATTTAATATATAAAACTGGTAAAATGCAAGGATGCCATATAAGAAATCTCTTTTGGCGTACAGCATGTGCTGCTCTTTATACTTGCTGAAGCTGCACTGCTGAAAACACTACATAAGCATATAGTGGGGAGTCTGTTTAGCTCAGCTGGCAAGAGCACAGCATCACAAACCATTAGGGTTCAGAGTTCACTGCCTGTAATGTGTTAGTAAATTAAATACCCCATTAAAGTCCATTAAGTGGTGGAAAACAACAACAAAAAAGTACAATATACAATTGTCCCGGTTAATGTTCATTATTCTAAGGTTACTGAACAATGCCTTGTGTAATCACTCTTTCCACAAACAATAAGATATGATCCAACCTCACACAATCTGTAGTGACAACAAAGACTACAAAGCATCAGTTCTGTTACATTGTTGCACAACTAATGTGTGATTTCAGCTTATTCTGCCTCAGTGTAACAAGACTTATTTCATCTTTAAATGCCCCTATAACCTCGAAAGTGTGTTGTTCAAATTAAGACAATCAAGGAAAATGATGGAATTTAAATTTATTTTAATCTAAAAGGTCAAGCTTCATTTAATTCCCACAGTCATGTTAAGGGGAAGGTCTGTTGTTGCAGGATTTAAACTGACAATCCCACCAGAAAACCTTGTCTGGGCAGATTTACCTGATTTTAATTAGAGCAGCTGTTATTACTCTTTAATCAAGACCGAGTATTGTTATTGTTCTGACTTTAAAGACCTAATGAAATTACCGGCAGCAGAGGTACAGTAGAGCAGTGCGAGGCTGAGTGTGCTGGACGCTGAAGTGGGAAGCAAAGCCAACCTAAACTCCATCAGGTGAATCAATGTGTTTGTTCATTTGTGGGCAGAGCTTAAAGCAAGCAGTAAAAGTTTGTCTAAGGCAGAAGTTAGAGCAGCGAGTGGCAGCTATTGCTTTAGCAGTGCAGTGCTGAAACAATGTGTTGATACAATATGATGTTTACTGGAAGATGATGAAAGTTTTATTCATAAAGGCTGCATCTATTAATTATCAGTGGTATTTTGATGATATTACTTTATGTTGGAGTGCTGAGTATTACCTTGGCTAAAATATAGTTTGCTAGGTTCCTACAGTTCACTGCATTTACTGCTGTATTCCTACACATTGATGCCTTTAACCTGACATCATATTGTTTGTGATGGGTTACAATCCAAATTGCAGAAGCAGCCATGTTGAAGCCAATAATGCAATAACAGCCGATAATGTAATAAATTTGCCCTCTTTGAAATGTAATAAGTCAATAACGTAATAATTGGCCAATAACGTAATAAAAGTCCTGAACCGATAACGTGATAATTTTTGGCCAATAACGTAATAATTTAATACGTTATTGGCCTGGTAAAAGAAAAAAAACTTTGCAAATGTATTAACTGAGTAATAAATCATTCAACGTAATCAACGTAATAAATCATTACGGTATTGGCCAGTTATTACGTTATCAGTTCAGGACTTTTATTACGTTATCGGCCAGTTATTACATTATTGGCCTATTACATTTCAAAAAGAGCAAATTTTTTACGTTATCAGCTGTTATTACATTATTGGCTTCAACATGGCTACTTCCTGCTGTCCTGCAAAACAGCCAATGAGTGGGTTTTGAGTAGCTTTGTGTAAATAATAATAATGCAAATGTTAGTTAATGATGATTCAGTGGGAGTTTAGACACTTTCTTTACTGATATGCGGCAGGACGAGTTGATCCAGGGGAGATCTGTTTCCAGACTGAGCATTCGTTTGCCCTTGTGTGTCACATTATAGCGTGTTATCACGTCAAGGATAATTGGAAGTGTGGGAGGGAATACCAAGCACGGATACTGAGGACAAAATGATAGCAAAAGAAAACAGTGAAAGCCAAGAACAGTATTCAAGCTGCCTGCACAGAAGTGACACAAAAGATTACATGATCACAATGTTAAGTGCAGTATAAGCCCACAATATAATGGGATGTGAAGTGTTTATTAATGCTGGGAAGTGTATTAATGTCAGTCAGTACAAAAGTTACAGGAAAAGGTGCATATCAATATTCTTCACATTTTGAAAATTAAAAAAGCTAATTGTTTGTTTATCCATAAATGTTCATTTGAGTATTTAATAATTAGTTAGACTGTGTAAAGAGTTATCATGCTCCAAGTCATTTTTCACATTCAGAATGAAGCTGTAATATATACATAATGGATCAGTTTTCTCAGTGTCACAGTGTTCTTGATGCTTTTTTATTTTCTTCCTTCATCTTAAAAAACTGTAACTGGTGAAAAGCTTTTGATAAATTGCACAATTTTGAATGTCGAAATGAAAGGACGACGTGTTTCTGCTCTCGCGTCAGGATAAACTTATTTACTTCAATGCTGACCGGAGGTTTAACATTTAAAACACTTTGTCGTGTCAATTCCCAAAATACAACTAGCACCGTCTCAAATATTATCACTGTAGCTTTTATGCGCTTCAGGTAGCCTTATAGATTAGTTATACATAGGTTATTGTTCAAATGTTGTGAACAGGCTCTTTCAATATCGCACTATACCTCTGAAATTGTACGCAATCCCCAGAAAATACCTTCTTATATAACCACTTTGGAGGCTTCCCAAATGGGAGCAACCGCTAGCAGCTTGTTATAATTGCTCTACTAGAACAGAGCAAGTTTATAACAAGCCTAAATATGTCTTGCTCACTTAAAACCTACTGGAGGCCAAAACACCCCAGACATCTGAATTGGGGGGGGAATGCAATGTAGGAGGCCCCCCCGTCCAAAGCCTCACATTGTATGCACACACTGTCACTCCACCGGGCTGCTGTGGAGGGTTTAAACAATAGCTGTGGCGCAGGAGCAACCTGGAAGTAGACCATCTAAAATTAACATATAGAGTATGACAAAATTGTGGAGCCCTGTTTTATGATCATGAAGCTTAGTAGTGATGTTCCTGTAGCGCTGTGACTCTGCCCACACAGCGTCGATGTGTATATGCGCCGTTAAAAGGAATCCATAAATACTGAGCTTATAAGGGAAAAAAAATTAACTGTTCCACATGACTGGCTCTGACACCTCAACTGTCAGTTTTGCTCAGTGTAACTGGAGGGAGAGAAAACGCGTCTCCAAAATGAAGCTTGCGAGATCGTGGCATGATGGCTAAATTCTCCCAGAGCATTTGAGGCAATGAGACAATGGCAGTGCAACACTCAGCACTATTTTTAAGATTATCTCCACTGTGGTGTTATGAAATACAGAGCCATCTTCATTTCAAGTCCTGCTCCTTGTGGTGTGACAACACTGCCCCCTGCTGGCTGTACCACACACAGCAGATCACATGCAACATCTTACAGTGTTCACGCCATCCTTGCCGAGCGAACGGTCATGAAAAAGCATTAAAACATAGAACACGTTTTACTAACAGCTGACATAAGAGGAAATGCCAAATGAGCAGAACCGTGCCATAAATCTATTTACTCATCATCTTGGCTTTCCTAAATGCCAGCTGGCTGCGTGCATCCTTTTGGGTGTGTCTTTGTGCATGTTTGTCAGTGTGTGCGTGTGTGTGTGCACCCATATGTTGACTGGTCAGGAGGTAATTTGCAGTAAATCATTTTTCAACACTTCATATCAAAAACAGGAAAGCAGCACAACCAGATGCAGCCACGTTGCATGTAATTAATTTTACATGGTTTGGAGTTGTTTAATGGTAAATGAATGAGGTTGTACAGTGTTTTATTTAAGCAAACAATCCAAAGGTGTACATATGTGTTGTTAACATCTGCATACATTCATCTGATTCAGAATTTTGGATTGTGTTATTCCTGTCAGTATTTATTTTTCCACTTTTCATCCTAATTCAGTAAAAATTAATGAAGTTATCTCACAAATTAGAAGGAAAATAAACTACATCTTGGTTTCCTGCCAAAGGCTTCTTGCTTTCTTCCACAACAGCCGCTCCTCTCCTACCAGGAAGTGACTTTAAGTGGAGGCTTGCAGGTGAAGAGGCAGGTAACTGGGGAGAGTAGTTGGGCAGTATACTTACAATTTCATCAAAAATGTATGTCTACTACTGAGGAGGCGAGCTTGTACTGACTGACACAAAAACCCTTGCATGCCCTGTAGGAGGTCTAAAGCAGGAATGAGCTCAGAATAAACATGTTAACTGACTGAGACGTACACTTTCTCTCACACTTACGAGTCGGCACTTCTGCTGCTCGTTTTATCACTGATGTCATATTCTTCCTTTAGTCACAGATAAGTGAGACAAGTGCATCTTCTCCCACATCCTCCATTACCGTCACAGCACGACAACATGGCAGCACAAACATCCTTGTTTTCTGGGTCACACCGGAAAGGAGAGATGAGTTTCAGAGCTCTAGGATATATGTCTTTACTTGTTCTGTCGAGACAGATGTTTTCACTGTTGCCTTCCTGCCTGTTGTTGCAATTACTATAGCGTAATCAAAGTAACCTTTACACACTTTCTAATCGCAGCCAAACTGACCTTGTTCTTGCCTCAGGGAAGCTGTGAGTTAAACATGAGGTGTTTGAGCTGCTTAATGACCTGCCTTTTTTTTTTCCCTATGTGCATCTCTGATATGCAAATTAATGAGCGAGGTACTCCCAAAATCTAATCAGATCATCACTTCTCGGGGGCAAACCTGTGGTGAAAGTAGGGGCTTTCTGGATGGTTTTAGAGTCTCCTCTGCAGACAAAGAGAAAGATGTGGAGATTTATCATTTTCAAAACAGTTTTTAATCAGAGTTTTGAGTTTTAACATAAACAGAAAATGAGACCACTTTGTTGCTAATAATATATCTAAACTAATCCACTCTGTAGGTAACGTGTTCATGTCTCTCTGAAAACAGGAGTATTGGTGGTCCTGTGGGATTCACTGCAGAGCGACTGACCCACCACAAACAGATGTAGTGGGTCAGAGAAAAAGGTCAGACAATACAAACCAAAAAAAAGAACGAGTAAAGAGGCTGGTTGTGACAAAAATAAATAAACTGCAAGTATGTGAACTGTATAGTTTCTCTGTCTGTGAGGAGATTGTACATTGAATGTGGATGTGTGTTCTTCTTCTACTGCATTTGTTTAGTTGAAGTGGTCAGACTTGTATCATCAGGTCAGTGGTTTGTTTCTTAATAGATGCTTACAATAGAAACAAAATGTAGTGGCTTTACTCTGAGGCCACTTCATTTGAATTTGGTGGTGGCTCAAATGAAAGGACATCTCTAAGGCTGTGGTTGAAAAATTAACAAAATGAGGTAAGATTTAAATCATAATCATGTAGATAATGAAGTCATGTTGTTTTTTTCCCAAACAAAACACAGTGATTCAGCAGCTCAGAAAAGTGTGTGTGTAGTTGTGTTTGCCACTAGATGGTACTGTAGCCTCTCTTCATTTCACTGGGGACCAGAAGAGGCAGGAGAAATTTCATCTCTAAATAAAAATAGTATGTAAGAGGAAGATATTACTGCCACAAATCTGTCTACTTAAAAAAAAAAGGTTAAAACTGTATAAATATTTAGTGCAGTTTAGAAAGTTTGGGCTTTTATTTTGAAAAGAATAAAAATTGACAAGTAACAAGAAGATTAACAAGATCTTATAATAACACTTAGTTGTATATGATTTTATTGTGATACATTAGATAGTTTAAATATTCAACATAACCACTCTGATGAAGTAACAATACACTGGTTGAGCTGCCAGCAACTCATAGAAATGTGTAACCTGAGACGAGGGCTGCTGAGGAGCTTAGCAAAAACTTCAGACACCACCAGTCACAGGCTGAGGAGCTGGATGAACCTGAACATGAAGAAGAAGAAAATACAACAACACATACAGTGATATTTTCCACCATATTGCAGGTTATGTTACAATAGGGCAAGTGCAATGTACTTGTAGTTGTCATGGAGTACTGCAGAGTATTAACAATGACTGAAATGTGAAACCGAACATCAACAGCAACATACAACAAAGTCTGAGCTCAACGGGGAAACATCCGACAGTGTGTGCAGTCTACATGACTAAAAGACTTGTGACACCCACACTGTCTGTTCATGTTTGTTTTCACCACATTAGACTGAAGCTTTGGTCCAAACTGAGCCAAAATGTCCAAATACGCAGCTTCCATGTTTCTGTATTTTAATGTTCCTCATGCACAGATATGCTGTTGACATCCTGGTATTGATGTAGGCTGTGTATTTAGCATCCACTGTTTATACAAATGGACAAAGCAACCGGGTCTCAATAGTGCAATACCCCCGACAGCCACTAGATGCTCGCTCCAAAAAACTCTGGGGGTGGTGTCCTCAGGTTCAAGTGTCCTCACTCCTCCCTTCATATCCAAATATGGTCACTACTGGCTCCTGAAATGCAAACTCCAGGTTTCAAGTCCACAAACCTCCATCCACTCCACATGCAGTCTATGATATTCAGTTACACCAGTGTGCATACTGAGCGTATAATGGAGAGTGGATGGGTGAATTATGCAACATAAGTGTTTTAAAACCTACATTAAAGTTTTTAAACTCATCTATATCTGAAATCCCCATCACCATTACAATCCATTGTAACAAAAACCCAGCAGACCAGGGATTAGGTGAACTTATAACCAACTTTTAACAAACAAATGAGCATTTACTTTTATTATAATAATGTTGTTTGATGCTGTTGAATGTTATTAGTGGAGAAAATAACAAATAATTTCATTTTCAGCTACTGTGCAAGTCTTTAATTATATAAACCATTATCAGTCATTTATATGATCAACAAAATAACTGCCTGGGCCTTTAACAAGAAATTAATCCTTTTAACATCAAGTGAGTTATAGCGTCCTGTCAGAGGTGCAGGGACCGGCCCAGGGACCTGGTAATTGGTTAGTGTTGATCTTGTGATATACAAAGAACAATGATATCGATCAGTCCCTAATAAATCTCACCCTGCTAGTGTTCTGGTGCAGCAAAGGCTTCAGTGTTCTTGGGGGACACATCAAATAAATGATCACCATAAAGAGTGGGAGACGGATAATACTGAAGGAGAGCTTTTTGCAAGGTGATGAAGAGGTCTTCCCACACAAAGGCCTCGGAGCTGGAGCTTCTTCCTGATGCTGAGTCTGTATGGATTTTTCATTTGTTTACATATCATATGCAGGAAGCTGAAAAAAATAGCTGCTGTCACTGGAAACTTTACAACTTCCTGACCTCCAGTGGAGCTTCAGTGGAAAACAATGAATCACAGTGTAACATGACAATACTTTATAACTGTGCGGCTGTTTAAATCATACACTGTTACATAATTAACATGCCTTAACCGAGCAGTAGAGGTGGTAATGCAAGTTAACATGAACAGACCTATCACTTGAATCACATGTTTCGCTTTGCATATTCAATTATAAACAGTGAGAAAAGGCTTCACTGACATCAGATATTCACTTTAACAGGCACAGTGCTGTATGCAGCACATACATACTTAATGATTCGCACTGTTGATGAGCTGAAGCACTCCAGCAGCTCAGGTTTGACAGCAAGATATTGACTTATTGGTCTAATAGTCCAGTGCACTTCAAAGAGGCCGTCCAATAATCAGCAAGCACTTCATGGGAGATGAGAAATTACCACATGGTAATTACGACTGATAATAAACAGCATGAGAAAAATTCGATTGAGACATTAACAAAGTTGAATGAAGTATAGTGTTCATGTTATTATGAAATTGAATTTGCACGTGGCTACACAGAAACCCTTTTATCTTCACATCACAGTAAATAGACAAATCAATGTCTTCAACGCCTGCCTTTCTCTTAAGCTAAGAAATGTGACATGACTTACATGTAGTCGGATGAGTTTATATTAAAGTGCTAATGTAATCCAGTGGGCACTCACAATTGATTAATCGGTCATGCTCCAATCGATTCAATTTGCTGCCAAACTCTCAGTCTGACTCTTTGTACAAGCTGTTCACACACATTATGAGATATTTGACTTTTCTTCTTAAAATTTAAGCAAAAAAAAATTACAGTTTAACAATAATGATACCTTTTTACATTTTTTACATGACAAAAGAAATGGTTTAATGTTGTAGAAAAATAGCACGATCACTATTGTAGCATACTTTTTTTATTCAGCAGTCACAGAAAAGTAAAGAGAAGAAAACATAACTGCTTTGACTTAGTGTTTTTTTTTTTTTTTTTTTCAGCGCATGGTTTCCCAGAGGAAACTGTTCAGCAGAGGTGCTAAGCCACCCAGATCCTCATGCATCTCATCTTCTGAATAAATTAGTAAGTCGACAACCTTAAATTATCAGCTTCAATACCCTTTCTCAAACTCTGTATTTGCTACATATGCAACCATGCAACATTCAGCGAAATGCAGTTGAATGGCACCAGGTCTTCCTGAAGGACACGTTGACATGTGGACAGGCAGAGTCAGAGATCGAACCCCAAAGATTTCTGGACAACCTGCTCCACCAGCTGATCCACATTGATACATTGTAACAGGGAAAATGACACATCTGCATGACAAAACCACTGCTTGTTTGATTGGGTACCCATTAGCATCTCCCGCAACTCTGTCACATACCATGGTTCTTCTGTTAGCTATAAGTATCCAGCTCAGATGATAATCTCAGTCATCGTAGGACAAGTGAAGAGACCAAAGAGGATGTTGAAGACGGGAGATAAGAACAGAAACAAGAGCAAGAAAGTGGACAAAAGCAAATCTTGTGTCTTGTGTTTTTGCATTGGCTTTATGTTTGATTGTTGAATCAGTCATATGCCAAATTTAACTCATTTCAACCAAGGTGTAAGCATGACCTTTTCACATTACAATCATGATGTAAAAATTCAACTTCAGTTCAATAATGAGCTTTCATTGCTTCCTCATCACTGCTCAAATACTGATAATGTTATTTACTAGAAATCCAAAATCTTCCCAAATGGACAAAGTAGAACGTACACTCTCTATTAACATTGTAACAATAAAATGACTTGTACACAACACTTTAACAAGGCATTTAACACACTCTGTAGAGTATATATTAGGAGGCAAAAACGCTCCCATCTTTTTACACAATAAATTCTTGAGTGCTACCACCTCATTTTTCAACTTTTTTCTAAATCTTTTTTTTTTCCTCCAGTGCAGAAAAAACAAACTTTGATAGAAAAAGTTCTGTCAGCAGTTATCACAATTTATATGGTAACTCCAATTTCAGATAAAGAAGCAATATGTCGTGTTTTTTTTTTTTTTTCCACCCAATCCCACTCACCATTTGCGGTATTCAATTTGAGGGATTGAAATACCTTGAAACTTTTAAACACCCTCCAAAATAAAATAGCGGTAGGCTGCTCACGCTGTCAAAATAAAGTGCGTAAGCTAATGAAAGAACAAACGAGGACCTAAACTTTCCTCAGTGAGCTATTCGGGCGCTTGATATGCCGTTATACAGTGACATAACACAGTTTGCAAAAATGGTTAAGCATAAATTCATTTTCTTACAGAGAGCTACATTTATTTGTCCCACAACGGTTTCATGAATTCAGTCATGACTCACACATCGCTACTTTAACTTCCAATTTCAGCCATTTTCTACTGATACTCCACTATATTCCAGATTTAAATCTTATACTTGTTATTCCACTGACATTTATTTGACATTCATTTCACCCACAAAGAATATACAGAGCTGTGAAACTGTATCTGCCCTCTTACAGATATCTTCTATTTTTGTGTATTTGTCACACTTGACAATGTTTCAGGGCATCTCCATCTCATCCAGGAGGTCACAGAAGAACCACAGACAAACATCAAAAGAACTACAGGCCTCACTTGCCTCAGTTAAAGTCAGTGTACATGACTCCACAATAAGGCAGGCAGTGGGAAAAAATGTCATCCATGAGAGAGTTGCAAGGCGCAAACCACTCCTGACCACAAAGAGCACAGAGGCTTATCTGGCATTTGCAAAAAAAAAAAAATGAAACTGATGGAGCCATGAATTCTGTCAGAAAGTCCTCCAGGAAAATGTCATTATACAGCATGACAATGATGCAAAGCACACAAGCAAGTCCACCTCTGAATGGCTCAAACAGAACAAAATTAGTGTCTGGATGTGGTGAAGTCCACTCCAAAACAAAGCCAGACTTGAACCCATTGAGATGCTGTGGCAAGACCTTGAAAGTACAGTTCATGCTCAGAAACCATCTAACGTGGCTGAATTATAACTAATCTGCAGGAAAGAGTGGGATAAAATTCCTCCATGGTGACGTGAAAGACTAATCCCAGGCTATCGTTCAACTGCAGTTGTTGCTGGCAAGGATGGCCTAACCAATCATGAAGTGTAGGGAGGGAATTACTTTTACACAGAGAACAAAGGCGCTGTAAAACATTTCTCCATAATTTAATGAAACCATCATTTAAAAACTGCATTTTGTGTTTTCTTGGTTTTTCTTTTATCAAAATGTAACTGATGATATCAAACGTGACAAATCCACAAAAATAGCAGAGGGGGGTAAATACTTATTCACAGCTGTAAGTACATAAAACAATCAGATATTACAGAATAAACTGCCCATCAGTGCAAAGTGATTAAAATAGCTCCACCTTTTAAAAAAACTGTTGCCATTTAGCTGTTGATAGATTTATTTCAGACCTCTGCTCTGCAGGCCTGCAGGTTACATAAATGTATAATGAGCTATTATAAACCTTGATTTTCCACGGAGGTAGTAAGTGCAGCTGAAATGTTCTTACAGATGTAACACGCTGGCCGCTGGCCATTCATTTGTTATGACTGTCTTAGCAGTTTGATGTAAATTGAGGCTGCTAATGAGTTTATTATTAAGGTTATTGTGCGCATAGCCGCATGACGTCACACCTTTACGCGTTGCACCCTCCTCAGTTTTCCATCAGAGTGGAGGACTGTCCGGATCAAACGGCGTTATTTTGTCTTTCCACCTGCTAAACGGAATGTATTTTTTCCAGCTTTTGGGATGTATAATTATAATTCAGTTCATTCAGGTCGTCATGGACACTTAAAGTTAAACTGATCCTTTCATTAACTGATTGGTTTTTACTGTGATTTCCACTGACTCCCTTTTTCCTTGTAAAGTTTTTGCTCCCTGAAATCCACGCAGACTGTGTCGGATCAAACAACCCGCGCTGTCTGTTTGACAGAGCAGCGGACACAGGAGGAGTTTGACGCGAGCAGAGTGAAGTGGAAATAATCCATACGCGCGCTTCTTTATGTCTTACTTGCTTTTCCTATCGTCCAAAAGTCCGGCAGGCTCGCGCGGCGTGATTTTTGGCGGCTGGACTCAGGTGGAGAGTTGGGATTCTCACTGTTGGATCTACAGCATGCATCATCTTTTGAGCCCACATGATGTGCAACCCGCGGGGAAGTGGATCTGTCTGACAAGTTCTCCTGACAGTTCATTTTAATTCCCTGATACACGTCTTTAAACCTCACATTCAAAATCCACTAAAGCGCAATGATCTTAACAACTTTTGTCATTATATTGTCCTTCCTGGGTAAGTGGCACGCTCATCTGTTGATTTTCTATATTGTTTTGGTTATCATATACACTCATGTAACATATTCCGTTATATTTGATCTCAAATGATACGAACAGGACACATCCCTCGGCAAACTACATGAACAGATTAGTTCATTTGATTAATTTGCTCTGAAAGCCGAATTGCGAAAATCCCGGTTCGTAAAGTTTGTGTAAAACTCAGAGCATATGTGTAGATTATTTGGCAACAACACAATAAAGTCCTCTCCAACTGAATGGTGTTAAGTTGTGCGTAAAACGATGTCCACAAATAAGTTTTACGCGCGTCCCGCAAATCATTCTCACTCACTTCTCCCAGATTCAGTGTTCACCTTGAAGGGTGACAGCAGCTCAGCCTCCCGGACCGCCCGGCTGGACTGCGTAAAGGCGAGTGAACAATGTCTAAAGGAGTACTCCTGCAGCACCAAGTACCGGACGATGAGGCAGTGCGTGGCGGGGAGGGAGAGCAACTTCACCGCGGTCACCGGTCCCGAGGCGCAGGGCGAGTGCCGCAACGCTATAGATGCCATGAAGCAGAGCCCCCTTTACAACTGCAGGTGTAGAAGAGGCATGAAGAAGGAGAAGAACTGTCTACGGATCTTTTGGAGCATATTTCAGAGTTTACAAGGTAAAACAGACGAAATAAGAGCTAATTATTATGTGGAGTGAAGTGTCCAAAGTAAAAAAAACACTTGTTATTGTACAATCACAATATCCCCTGACATTGTTATGTAACATTATCTACTACTTGTTAATTATTAGTTAAACAATGACTTGAATTAAGCAGTAGTTGGACATGGTGGAGCTAGTTTCCAACTTTACACTGGTGGATAATTTAATCTACTGCATTGTTTCATATGCTCTTTGTGGGTCAAATAAATGTCATATGAAAGCAGTGGAGTTACAAGAACAAGATTTGCATTTGAAATATAGTGAAATGTCATAGTGTATAGTGGAAATTAAAGTAATACATCCTCAGTCATGTCTGGACTTAAAATCCTCCTCAATTTATGATGAATTTCACTCATATTTTGTGTTACGTAAAGTTTAGCAGCACACAAGTTGATTCATGATTTCAAGAAGAGTGTATTTGTTCAACAAATTATGGTTTGACAGATCTGCTAGAAACCTTATCCACCAATCCTGTTATGGTGTTGGAAACGATATTATGTTTACAAAAAAAGTAATTGTATATGTCTGAGGGATTACACCATTAATATGATAATGTGAAGGAGACTATATCCATGTTCGTCACCACACAGGTAATGATTTGCTGGAATACTCCCCGTATGAACCAGTCAATAGCCGGCTCTCAGATATCTTCCGCCTGGCCCCCATCATCGCTGGTAAGAGGCTGTTTTTACATTCCTCTGGTTTCAGTTTGGACATTGTGCAAGTCACTGTACATACACAGCCATTATTTCTCTGTTGTGCTTTAAACCCAGCTTAAGTCACCACATCACTGCTACAAATCTGTCACTATTTGACAACCACTCTTTTCTATTGCTGTCTGGTTTCAGGCTGCAGCTTTCAACGCCCATTATCCATCACAAAAGCTTTTATCTGCCACTGTGACCCACGGTACACAAAGCAGAGTAATTTAGTATATTTCACTTTCAGCCCTCAAAGCAGTGATGAGAGGTCTGCATGTTTTTCCATGTCACAGTACTAATGCTGAAAGTAGCATTTATGTGCTAGTTTTGAATTAATCATCCTTTTAGTGTGGGGGCTGTTTTGTCTGAGCCCACTATTCCTGAATGCCTGGATTTATAAAAAAACAAAACAAAACAGGAAGGCTGTCTGTTGTAAATCTGAATGCCGTACATGTCCACAAATGTCAGAGGAGTGCAGGTGGATGTGGGAGCACGCACCTAGGCAACCAGGCCCATAGTTAGATCTGCTGAGATCACATAGACACATTCACAGGGAGGCAATTAACCATCTGTCTGCATTCAGTGGCACTGATAGAACAAGAGCCGTGTGTGTGTGTGTGTGTGTGTGTGTGTGTCTGTGTGTGTGTGAGACAAACACAAAACTCTCTGGCACTCCTCAGTGTTGGACTTTCTGGCTGAAGGAGGGCGTCTACTGCACTGGCCAGCGACCATTTCAGTAAAAAAAAAAAAAAAAAAAAATCATTTCTG
>OOFC01051317.1:57571-71285 GCA_900323345.1 Pseudochromis fuscus
TTTCAGAAAAAAAAAAAAAAAAAAAAAGTCATTTGATTCTCTTTCTCCTTCCCTGACTCTCTCTCTCTCTCTCTCTCTGGCTCTTGCTGTGATTGAATCCACTTAGCGTATCGCAGTGGCTCTGCTCCACATGCGATGACATAATGGTTAACTGTATTTCAAACGCAGGGTAAAGAAAACGTTATTGGAGTTCACATTTCTCTCTTCACTGGAATAATGTAAATGTAGTTAAGAGATGGGGCGAGCAGTGATTCACTTGTGGAAGATTTCTAAAAGGCCAAGAAGAAATCAAATATTCAGGTAATTTTTGTAGCTTAGATGAAAAGATCTAGGAAAATTCACTGAACTAATGGGAAATCTTTAAATCTTGATTAAGATACATGTAAAAATCTGATTTACCTCTAATGTGCTATTTTATCAAAGTCAGAGGTTTAAAATATGGAGATCCTGCAGGATTACTTCTCATTAGTAGGTGCTATTATTACAAGAAATTACCTAGATTATGTGAGTGAGGAACTCAGGCAGAGCAGCTATTTTAATGTACAGCAGTGTGTAAACAGCCTAAGGGGCTTTAAGGAAAAAATAAATCACTTAATGGGTTAGATATCAGGAATCCATTTGCCATAAGTGACCTCATTCCAGTCCGCAACTAAGCCAGGCCTCGGGTGATGTGAAGTGTAAAATAATGCACGTGAGCCAGGACTGAATGACCCATACTGTATCCCAGGGGTCAGCTGTGAAGACATGATGCTCAGTATTCTGGAGGTCTGGAAACCAGAGCCTGTTTTACAGTCTGGACCACAAGTATGTGGACATGTTTTGGTGTTTATGCCCAGCACACACAAGTAAAATATGAAATACTTCATTAAAGCGCTAAGTCTCAACTTTAATTTGAAAAATCTTCACAGGTTTGGGGTAAAAGTGGAAGGAGGTACAGTCGTTACAGTGATTGTGTTTGTTGTGTCTGTTGATGATCTCATCCTCCTTTGCACCCATAGAGAAGCTTTTCTTTTTCATGTCAACCCCTTAAGCCCTGAGCTCTTATTTTGAAATTTCAACTATAGAAAAATACCAGAGATGTCTCAGGTTCCCTCAGTTTGGGGACCTTGGGGTTTAAAAGGCTAATTATTTTCTACAAGACCTCCACCAGGTCATTTGTTATTTTATACTTGTCCTTCGGGCGCCTGCTTCTATAGACTGCACCAAACAGATTTCCCCCCTTTCTACATATATATTATTTGCTTGCATGGTTAACTCTTCATACCTCATGGCTAACTCTACCTCAATCTAAATTTTAACTTGCATCATCAACTCTGAGCCACATGTGAAGTCTTATGTGCACAGACTTAGAAACGACACACAGGTGCAAAATAAAGTGTATGTTTGCAGAGCCCCTGATGACTTTCAAAATAAAAGAATTTTAAACACTTTCCTGAACCAATAGTTGGCCACGTTAAGAATCCATAATTGTTAAAAGTTAATAATATAGTCATACGTAGTCTCTCTTGAGTAGTTCTTGTGTTAAGTGTCTTTTTTTTAAATTATGATAACAGCAGAATGGCTCACTTATAATTTATTAATAACATAAATAATTCAAACTGAAAGGCGTGACATCCAAGCCACTAACTACCAGATCACAGTCTCCAGGAACAGCTGAAATTAAATGCTGTGTCATTTATAAATCAATGAGCGTAATCAATCAGTGAAAGTGCCTTTCAGAGATGTAACATAATACTGGTGTGCAGACCGAGGGAACAAAGGGATTACTGAACTGCCTACAACAACAACAACACACTTATGTCTGTAAAAATCTACCAGTTGTACTTTAGGGCGTCAATAATTAAAACACAACATCACCGAGCTAAAAACAAGTTGATTCCTGATGTACCAGCATCATCTTGCATAGCGATTGTTGCCGGGCGTCATCCCAGACCTCCTCAGATTCATCTTGTGAGATGCACATACTGTACACAAGACACAGTTTCAACCATTTCATTCTCATTTTTTGTATATTCTCACTGCTTGTTGTTTGAAAAGGCAAAAAAACTCGCATAAGTTCTCTATGTTTGCACCCATTATATAGTTGAAAGCTGGGAATGTGTCAATGCATATGATTGAATATAGTCCTGTCTTTATGCGCACAACTTCCACCCAGTTCCTCTCTGTAAACTTGTACTGCAACACACTAGCCAAATACTCAACTACTGTCCCCCTCTGCTCCCAGTACATCCTCATATCTCATCAGCTGTGTATATGAGGCGAATCTTGACATGATGATTTTCCATTGCAAGGGTCTCAGTAATGAATCAGTGGGGCCAGTTGCCTGAAGCAACAGATTGATCCCCTGTAGCATTAGTCCTGTCGCTGCCTGTAAACTGTGCATAGGAGCAAACTGCTCCAGCTGTACATCACTAGAAGAAATACTTTAGATCAGCCCATCCTTTTTGCACAAGACTGCTTTTAGCCATATCAGCAAAACCCTCTGAAGGCATTTTCCCTTTCATATGCTCCTTTTTGTTGTTTTTGTTGTTTTTCTGCTGCCCCTCTGTAACCGCAGAATAACACAATTTGTTCCAACTGAATTAAAAAGAACCAATAATAAACCCAAGTTGTGGGGTATGAGTTTGAAATTCACTTATATGCTGCGTAATCATAAAGCAAGACTCAGACACTCAACAAACAAAACTTTATCATATACAAGACATACCACATTTAACAAGAGAAAACTTCAAAGAACAACACTAGTGTCTCAAATAATGGTAATAAACAGTATTTTTCCAGCAGCTGGGGACCAAAAATACTGGAAAATAACCAAATCATACACAGTTTATAGCTTTAATTTGACATGAGATCTTGTGTGAGTTTTGTCTACATGTGTAAAATGTGTGAAACTGATCAAATTATTCAACAACTTCCAAGATCTCTTTATTTCTATTCATCACATATGTCAAAATTTAGAAATGCATTGACAGTATTACATTTAGCTGTTTCATCTAGTAGTAGTAGTAGTTTTTAAACTTACAGTACTTTTTGTAATTCACTCGGGAGGAAGGTCTCGTAATGTCAGTGCATAACATACCTGAAAAAAACATCTTATTTGCTTTGCCAGGAGCTACTGAGAAGTGACACTTTGAATTAACTACTGCTGCTAATTCAAGCGCAGCAAAACTGTTTGATGACATGAATCATGCCAAGAATGTCATTGAGCAAATACTACGCAAACTACACACACACACACATGCTCACACATACACACACACTGTCATTTACATACTGACTAACCCACTTCCAGCATTTCCTTCCACTCTGACACATATGAATGTTACTGGAAGATGAAGCCTGAGTAAAATGACTTGAAAAGCAGAAATTCCTCACCAAGATGAGTGTGCCATGACAAGTTTAGCACAGGGAGCCAAGAGGATATGCAACCATAAATGAAGCGGGCGATGGCTAATCATGGCTTTGAGATAAGGAAAATAAAGTGCTGTAGGCTGCAGGTGACACAGGATAAGGTTTTGAGACAGCCATGTCATTATTTTATGTGAGCTAACCGCGCCCTTCGCCCACGCTCACAAGCACTTACACAAACACATGATCACTGACACTGTGTGCATTACCGCTGCAGAGGAGTCCTCATCTACATGTAAATCAACCTGTACACCTGCCAGTGCATTCACAGTAATATACAATCTGTGTCCATTTTAAAAAAACATGAAAAAGTTCACACAAAAATATGTAGAGTTGTATTTTTTATGCAAAAGTGGGTAAATATTGAATTTTTTTTGGTATATTTTGATATTTTTTTGCAAAAATTCTGTTATTTTTACCCAACATTTTAATATATTTACCCAGAATTCTGTTGTTTTTAATCAAGATTTCATTGTTTTTAACCAGTGTTGTGTTGTTTTTAGTAGCTAGTCCAATATTTACCCAGTTCTGGGTTAAAGCCACTTGTGGCGCATTTACACTGGTACCTACTCGCTTCACTTCACCTCGGATCGCTTGGGATTGGCCCCTCGGTTGCATTTACATTGCCGAGGATGGTCCCTCCTCCGTGTAGCTGCCCATCATTCATGACTTCATCTTTTATGCGATTCTTTCGTTTCTGACCGCGCCGTCCAGCTCCCACTGAATTTTCTCATCAGCGACTAATGACAGAAAGGTTTGCACCTCGTCCTGAGTCCATGGGGCAGGATTTCTAGCAGACGCCATTTCTCTTCTTGTTGTCATTTCAAACACGTCTGCACGGTTTGCCGAAGATTTACAAATGGCGTGTTTGCGGGGACAGATTACGTGCCGCACAGTGATGATGCAACGACGCAGGGACAATTCCGACCAATAAGATTTTAGTACCTGCTTTAGTACCTGACCAGGTACTTTTTGGAGGAGGTATGAAAAGTTGTACCAGGTACCAAGTTCCAGGTACTTTTTTGCCAGTGTAAATGCACCATTAGTGTGTTGTTTGTACCTGCTCAGAAGATGTGATGCTTTTCTTTGACACACGTGATAATAAACTACATCTGAACATTGTTTCAAAGACAACAAAGCATCTGACAGTTACCTTTGTAGGAAAACAGTAACTGTTGACATTTCACTGTCATTTTCATTCAAAACAAACACAATAGTTTCTTCCTTTTAGACTGAACAATATATATGCAGCTGTATACTGTATGAATACACATTGAAAACCAGATTGAAGAAAAAAGAAGAAGTACTTACAGTATAGAGATTGTATTTGCTGAGGCAGATGGTAAACCAGTAAACAGACATGTATCATTTTAATTGGCAAACTGGATTATTATTTATTTCGCTTGAGCAGATAATTGACTTTCTGAAAATCAGAAATCAGGACATACACCTGGACATCTACCTGACTCACAGCAATCCTGCAGTGACAGTCACCATATGTCCAGCCAAACTTACTCTACCTTATCTTCAGGACCTGAGAGTCCAATCTTAAGGAGGAGCTGTTATCTCACAACACGGTGCGCCACCAACAACCTGAAACTTTAAAGGGTTTGTGCCTCCAAAGAAATCTGCTTTTCTCACTATGTAGATGAAACTTTAACCAACTTCCTCAGGCCACTGTTACTAAATACTGTAATCACAATTATTATTGCTCTGTCTGGAGAATTTCCCTCTCAGTATAACATCCCTGCAATGCTAAACTGCCACTCTTTAAATCAATGCAGGATAAATGAGCGGGCAGAGAATTAGATGGAGGAAAGAAATAGCTGGTGCAGTGGGAGCTAAGTGAGATTTTGCTAATTACGCAGACATTAAATAAATGGTTGTTGGGTGTGGTCATAAATATTAAGACACTGGTGTGGATTTAGTGGTGCTGGCGGGAAGCCTGACAGAGGACAGGGGGCCATTAGCAAGAGGCTCTGGCCACTGCTGTTTTCTTTCCATTATGAGAAATGACAAAGAGGGCACTAACTGGAGGGATGGGTTTAAAAAGATTAAGTAAAGCATTGATACACTGTGAAGGACATTGATGTCGATCATTATCTCGATGGCAAACTTCTTACCTATAGTGATGTGAAAATATCGTAGATTCACCAACATAAAAAACTCACTATAGACTGTGTAGAAATGGACGAAGCAACTGGGGCTTACGCATGAAATACCGTATTTTCCGGACTATTGAGCGCACCTGTCTATAAGCCGCTATTGAATTTATTCGAACAGTTTCATGTGGTCCACTCTGACCGGGTCTGATGTGATGACGCTAAATGTATCAGCGGCACGGAGCTTGCTAGCTTGTAAAAAGCTAACGAGCTCCGTGCCGCCCATACGTGAGAGACACCGGTGTTTAAGTTCAAAGCGTAGGAAAAAATTAGCAGCTTATAGTCTGGAAAATACGGTACTCGGTCAATACATTTTTTTACATTCATTCTGATGTCATGAGCTAAAGTCTGTTCTTCAAAATTAAAAATGAAGTGCATATTAGGCTTCAAAAAGGGGAATGTTTAGAGGCATGGTTAGTTTAATTGACAGGGCTGGTTTCGAGTCTCCTACACATTAAAGCTACGACTTCAAAGGTCAGACCCGCCTTCTCCCTTCATTTCCAAATATGGTCACTTCTTGCTCCAAACAACCAACATGGTGACGATCAAAACTCCTGGCGTCAAAATGTCCACAACCCAGTGATGTTAGATTTGTCTTTTCTGTTCAGTACATTCACTCGCATTTTGTAGTTTTCATTGATTAATTTCTGCTGTTGTCCAAAACGCATCATCCTGTTGGGATCTAATTACCATATTTGGACAACAATGACCTGGATGGTGATTGTGCAGTTAGCACAGTTTTGTTCGTGGTTCCTGGTGGTATGTCCTCATAGAGTTTATCATCTAACTGAAATAGTTTGAGCTTCACAGTTTTCCAGACGTCTCCAGATCTGCAGACGTGCAGCTGCCTCCAAGGCTCTGTTTGAGGGTCATGCTAATGCTCTGTATTACTATAATCTGTTTCTTCTACAAGGGAGGATTTTCATGTCATACACAGATAAAAAGGGCAGTGCCATGACCCCATGTTCCTATTAATGTTCTTGGATTACATTCAGAGACATAAGGAGGAGCTGGAGTGATTTCTCATTGTTATACAGATGTGCTGCTCTGCACTGTTTCTCAACTGACTGCTCTTGTGTTTAATGGTAGCATCAGTTTATTAACTTTTAAGTCTTTTGTGGGGCTGAAATGATTACTTCCTTGATATCTGTGTTGATTATAGATTAATGCAGTGGTGTTACACAAAACCCATCACTTGGTATGTTTGTCGATTTTAAGGTTAGAAAACAAAACTCATCTCATCTTCTGTACCTGCTTCTCCACACTTGGGTCGCAGGGGTCTGCTGGAGCCTATCCCAGCTGTCATCGGGCAGGAGGCGGGGTCACCCTGGACAGGTTGCCAAACAACATAGACAAACAACCGTTCACGCTCCCACTCACACCTACGGTCAATTTAGTTTGATCAATTCACCAAACAAGCATGTCTTTGGACAGTGGGAGAAAACTGGAGTACCTGGAGAAAACCCACGCATGCACAGGGAGGACATGCAAACTCCACAGCCGAGATTCGAACCCCCGAACCTTCTTGCTGTGAGGCACAAGTGCTAACCACTGCACCACCGTGCCGCCCCTAGAAAACAAAACTGCATAAAATAACCTTTTGTCATGCAAATGTACCTTTGTCTGAATACTGAGGGCTTGCTGGTCAGTTCTCCAATAGCACGCCATGTGTCAACTATCTTCACACAGTTAAAATATGCTTCAAGAGGAAAATGGTAAATAACCTACTGAACCTTCACTAGCATTAGCAAAGGCAGGATATTTCTTTGGATATTTAGCAACAGCTGCACACTAGAGACTCCTGGTTCTCATGTTCTCACCTTCAGTGGCTGCAGACCCCACCCAGGACACCAACATTAACCTTTTCTTTGAGCTTGGTATTTAACCTCTACGTAGCTGACAGCCATCCAAAGCTCTTTTGTATCAACCTGTTAGAGGTCAGAGGTTCAGGTTCCTGTGTTTTCTCCACTGGTGGCTTTGCTCAGGGGGAGCAACTTAAGAAGGATGTGTCAGATGTGTTTCTCCTTTGGCTGTGGGCCCTTTGAGCCAGATATAAGATTATGGTGCTTACATGAGGTTATCCACATTTTTTTTTTTTTTTTGTTGGTGTGTTTTTCTGGAACAATCACATCATTTATTTTACTGAGAAATAGAGAGAAAATAATACATTAAGTGGAAACAAGCAACACACATGCAGTACCCAACAAAGCACAGGCAACTGATAACGTCCTTAATACAACCCCATTCATAAAACTCATGGCAACTTACAATGATTTAATGGTGACACAAATTGTATTTTGTAATTTTTCTGATGAATGTTCCAGTGTTGTAGGATGTGATGCTCTTCAAGTCTCCTTTGGTGAGCCTGGGATGAAGCAATCGTTCATCCTTGCTGCATCAACAACATCATGATGCTACTTTCTTCATGGCAGTGAAGTGGTCTCTTACTTACATTCCTGCTGAGACAAGAGAAAACATGACCCCACACTGAGCTCATTAAATGCAAAAATGCTCCCGATAGATTTGTTTTTTTCCTGCTGTAGGGTGTTATGTCTATATGGAGTCATATCGTGACCTACAGCTTCAACCTTTTTACTCACACTTAGCTGAGTCTGTTCCCTATATGCACACACACACACACACACAGCCACAACACAATGCAGCTCCTTAAAGTAATAACTTTCTCCAAATCTATTTTTAAAAACAACTTAGGTAAGCAATTTCCCTGGGGATACAGTAATTGAGGTAAAAACTGTCTCACCTATGGCCAAGAGCTACAAACAGCCGCTGAAGGATCACAGCCCACATCTCTAGGCACTTGTCAGATGTAAGTAATGGGTTTTGTAATATGTGATTAACCCAAGGTTCAAGAATGTATTCAGATTTAATCATGGCTCATTCTGTGGTGCATGAAAGAGTGCAGTGAGCTTCAATTCCACTTCAAAAGGCAAAATTACTGAATTCATTCTTCCGCGTCCAGGCCGAGGATACAGTTTGTGTTGCCGTGGAGAAGTCACTGGAGCAGGAAGGACTTTAACTATAACAAACGAGAAAAATGAGAAGTAAGAGGCATGATGTTGGCTATAGACCGCTCTCTGCTGTGATGATGGGGCTGCTATACCGGCGTGGAAGATGAAGATGAGTGGCTTCGAACGTGCGCCGTGTCTCGGCGTTTTCAAGGTGCGCAATTGGGTGTTTTCTGAAAGGCTGAGGACAACAAAATCGCCCTCAATGACGTGCGAGATGTATGAGACGAGACAGGAAAAACAGCAGCAGCCACACAAACAAGTAATAGAAAATTAGGGTATTAAGCTTTTGTTCAATTCGGCGTGATGAGAAGTCACCTTGCAGCGACTGTGCAGCGTGGTGTAACCGTGGATTTGTGTTGCACATATAGAGGTGGGCTGATAGTGGTATCTGATAACAACTTGGAGTGCACTGTTTAGAGTTCAAACATGGAGCAGAGCGATTGCAAAACGTGCAGCAAGTCGAGCAACAAATTGGTGAAAGAGGTCTTGATGAAACCTCACTGAAAGAAATATGTTTGAAAATACAAGCATGCTCCATTTCAACTAAGCTCTTATACTGTTTCAAACAATTATACAATAAATGAGGCAGTTGTAGTAGAAATGTGTTAGAAATTGGTTTCAAATGCATCAAAAATATATATTTTTTTACTTAATTTAAAGCTCTGTTGTATCCGTGACTCTGGTATAAATCTATTTGGATAATAGCTCAATGAATAGTGACACAGTAGCTTTTATTTTCCTGAATTACATTAAGTCGTACCTCAGAGATACTCAGAGGCGAGGTGTTGTTGTAAATAAATTGTTTTTAAAATGAAATACACAGGGATACTTATGTAATCTGTTGCTAAACTAATGTGTATTTTTGCACAATATAGTATAACTGTGGCCTAGAAAACCATGTTATTGAACTGGAAGGACAGAAGAAAACCAGCAATAAACCACTGCTTCAATCTGTTTGTAAACCTGGAGACACGTCCATCCTCTAAAGCAGGGGTCCTCAACCTTTGTTGCACCACGGACCGGTTTAATGTCGACATTATTTTCACGGAGCAGCCTTCAAGGTGTGGCAGATAAATACAGCAAAAATGAAATAACACAACAGGCAAATAAAACGAATGTGTCCCCCTTGCAAAGACGCTCTCTTAAGACGTTTGTTTTTTACTCATTTTAGCTAGTTTGCGGACTAGTTTTTTTGGGTAGCGTCTCTGATCACGTGACCGACACAAAGCGTATTGACGTGTCAAGAAGGACAGATAGAAGTTAAGTCGGAGAGAATCCGGTCGATTTTCAAAATAAAACATCTTTTAGACTCTAATAATCAATACAACGGGAATTATATAAATTATTCATTCTTTCTGTGCGGACCGGTACCGCTCCCAGGCCCGGTGGTTGGGGACCACTGCTCTAAAGGACAATCAGTCCCACAACACCTGCTCTCCAGTACAGCAGATTTATACTCAATCAGATCTTCCACACAACATAAACAACACCATATATTCACCTCCTATCTGGATTTGTTCTTTTAAATTTGTTTGTTTGTCTCCATTGAAATAGAAAAAATAAATAATGATGAGATTGAGTATAATGAGTGTAACATTCCTTTAAGCAATTAAAGGAAAGTATTTAATAATGATGCTCCTCTTTTTCACTTTACTTGACACTAAAATATTTCCACACATCTCTTTTCTCTTGACTGAGCTCTTTGTTCTCGCGTAATTCACTCACACAATTGTGTTCATTTGGATGCACTTGTCATTTATGATGATAACAACAACGTATAAAAGAAAGCAATAATTCTTACATTAGGAAAACGTGCAATTATGTGTCTCTCTGCTCTCCTCTCCTCTCTTAGCTGAGCCTGCTTCCACAAAGGAGAACAACTGTCTGAACGCTGCCAAGGCGTGTAACCTAAATGACACATGTAAGAAATATCGCTCGGCTTACATCAACCCCTGTACTAGCAGGGTGTCCACCTCTGAAGTTTGCAACAAGCGCAAATGCCACAAGGCTCTGAGACAGTTCTTTGACAAGGTAATTAAGTGTGGTAATTTTAAGAGCTCTTTTGTGTTTTAGATTGTAGTTGATATTCAAACCGCCATGTGTAGCAGGTGTCAAATGTCGTGAATAATATGCTATTTTGGATATGATTTTACATAAAGCTGATTTTGAATCCAGCTAAATGGTTAAATGTTGAAAATGTTGTGTTTTGTTTTTCAAGGTTCCCACTAAATACAGCTATGGGATGCTGTTCTGCTCCTGTCCGGCGGGGGATCAGACAGCGTGCGCTGAACGCAGACGACAAACCATCGTACCCGTCTGCTCCTACGAGGACAAGGACAAAGCCAACTGTCTGTCCCTGCAGAACACATGCAAGACCAACTACATCTGCAGGTAGGAAGACAAACAGGGTCCTCAGTGGACTTTTTTGGCAGCCATGGAAAAAAAAGTCTAAGATATTTCTCATCTGTTTGTAGTTGTTAAAAAATCTTTTTATGTCCGTGCATTTAAAAAAATACTTCAACAGACCAAAGCTGCTACTGTTTGTAATGCAAAATACAACCTGAAACCAAAGCATTCATAACATTAACTGAAAAAGTATTGCAGTCTGTTTAACCCTTTAACACCTGCAATTTTCTACCTGGACTTTTTATGCTCATTTGGATTTCAAATTCAAATTTAACCTGCAAAATCTAACAGTTTTTGCAGGTTTTTGTTCACTGAAACTCTAAACTCAAAACCATTTTTGTGTTTTTCTGCTGTTCTTGATTCATCTGCACTGTTATTACACTCTTACAACTCATAGTATATAGTAAATCGGCTACTCTGCGAGAGGCGCTCGTGAAATTACCGTAATGACACCATATTCACCTTAAAGTGCAACATCTCAGCTCTCTGAACCGTTGGAAATTTTTCAGATTGCGCAAAACATAATTACGGTAATCCAAATGTGCAGACGTATCACTGAGGTTACACTCGTTAGTTGTTAAAGAGTTAATGTAAATCTATGGGCAACAGGACTTGCAACAGTTAGCAGTAGATTATTATACACTGCAGAGGTTGTACACATCATTTTGTCAACTACACTGCTTCATTTCAAGCTCTAAAATTTCACTTCACTGATATTTTAAGTAACTATTTTTCTGCCTGTGTGTAAACTGACTGCAAATTACTGAACCCTTCCTAAGAAAATGAATGACAAAGCAGCAATCCTAGTATAAACTGACTGATTGAATCTCTCTTGTTTATAGGTCAAGGCTGGCAGACTTCATCAGTAACTGTCAGCCAGAAGCTCACTCAATATCTGGCTGTCTTCGGGAGAACTATGCCGACTGTCTGCTGTCTTACTCAGGTCTTATTGGTAAGTTATTCTCCACCTGAAGCTGTCTGCTAATGGTGTTTTTTTTTATGAATTGTTTTGTTGTCAGAAAGTCGCAGCCACAAAAGCGAAATAAGAAGGAGCCCGGCAAACAAAACGAATCAAATCCATTGCAGTTTTTCATGTCATATCAGTCTTTTAGCTAACAAAAGTGCTTGTATTGTTTTCCATTCTTGATTTATTTTTGTGTTGCTTTCCTCTTTGTTAGCAAGCTTTTGTCAGCTCAATTAGAAGTGAGGTTCACAGCTTTAAGATTATTCTTTTTGTAAAACAGCCGCTCAGAGTAAAACACTGAGAGCGATGATTTACCTACAAGTGATTGGGGATGGACAATTCACTCATGTACACAACTACACAAAGAGGAAGTGATGGCACGTCAATAAACTGAAAATACCAAATAACATCTTTGTAGGCATGTATGCTCATCTGCAACAGTTCATGTATAAATGTGTAACTAGCAAACTATGCAGCTTTGTCCTCATGTGTTCTCCAGATGAAGGTACAAGATCAACTCGGCAGCCCGACAGCCGAGATCACACTCACTAAATTACAAATCTGTAGAGTGTCTCTGCAGCTCATACAGCATATCACTGTGCAGAAACAGTTTCACTCTTTCCTCCATCAGCAGGTTTCATTATGCAGAAAGGGAAAAAATGATATCCCACAGAGTTTTCCTAATGAGATTTGAACACAGGGTAACAGTGACCAATTGCAAATTTAACAGCAGACGTTTTAATCTACACCCTTCATATCATGCTTCACACAGTTTACACCCTCTAATGGGGCCCCCTCTAGTTTAACCACTCATTTCTGTCTCCACACACTAAAATCTGCTGAGCTAAAAACCATGAACCTACTCAACCCCGTGCTCCCAGAACAAGGAGTTTAGTTACATCGAGTTGACAAAACAGCCAGGAAAAAAAAAAAAAACTGTGACTTTTTACAATGTGCCCCTGTGTGGCAGTTCACAGTGGGTGTGAAGCATCAGCAGCCCTGAAAACACTTTCCACAGCTCTCTCTGGAGCTGCCACCTTTGTTGGTATCAGCACTTGTTCAAATAATGCTGTTGAACAGGCAAAGACCACTGGCCATGTCACATCATGAGGGACACACTGGACGAGTCAATGAGGCTTGAGTGTCAAGGAAGAGAGTGGAGTCAAACAAAATGATATTTATACATCGTAACACAGCTTTCTAATGAAGTATCTAACTCAGTTTTGTATAACTTGTAAAAGGGGTAAACGCCAGTGAAGCAGAATAGGCTGATGCTTGGGGGGGTGCATGGTGTTGAAGCCAATAACGTAATAACAGCCGATAACGTAATAAATTTGCCCTTTTTGAAATGTAATAGGCCAATAACGTCATAAAAATTCTGAACCGATAACGTAATAACTTTTGGCTAATAATGTAATAATTTATTACGTGATAATTAGAACGTAATTTATAACGTAATAATTTATTACGTTATTAGCGGCTTATTACGTTTGAAACTTAAATATTAGCCAAAATTTATCACGGCAGCTGTGGCTCAGCTGGTAGAGTGGGTCGCCTGTGAATCGTAAGGTTGTGGGTCCAATCCCCGGCTCCTCCTGTCCACATGTTGAAGTGTCCTTGGGCAAGACACTGAACTCTAAGTTGCTCCCAATGGTGGCTAGTGCCTTGCATGGCAGCTCTGTAGCCATTGGTGTGTGTGTGTGTGTGTGTGTGTGTGTGTGTGTGTGTGTGTGGTGGGTGGGTGG
>OOFC01051318.1:0-10283 GCA_900323345.1 Pseudochromis fuscus
AGGCTGGAACAGTCCAACTGACCCAGGCTGGAACAGACCAACTGACCAAGACTGGAATAGACCAACTGACCAAGGCTGGAACAGACCAACTGACCCAGGCTGGAACAGTCCAACTGACCCAGGCTGGAACAGACCAACTGACCCAGGCTGGAACAGACCAACTGACCCAGGCTGGAACAGACCAACTGACCCAGGCTGGAATAGACCAACTGACCCAGGCTGGAACAGACCAACTGACCCAGGCTGGAACAGACCAACTGACCCAGGCTGGAACAGTCCAACTGACCCAGGCTGGAATAGACCAACTGACCCAGGCTGTATACCCAAACTTACATCAATTATCTTTTGTGTGTAATTAACATGGAGTAAATCTGTCAACCAATCAGAGTTCAGACTCACGTCAGTCCCTGAAGGGGGGTCAGCTGGGGGACAGGCATAGGAGGTTTGGGAGGAGCTAAAATGTTCTGTTCCATCTTCTCCTCCTCCTGTGCGGGACCCCTGCAGTGCGACGTCCTGTCTGATGTCCCCTGCTCATCAAACCCTCCTGATTGTGATTGGACGGGAGACGAGGGTGTGGAGCCTTCTTGTCTTTCTGCAGCCAATCTAACCAGTTCCTGTTGGGCACAAGTGAACAAACGAGATGACACCACTTTCCAAACAGGGACACAGACTCCAGACTGTGATTTGTCCTCACCTTGACGGCGTCCAACACGGCCCTGATCACCGTGGTAACGCTCTCTGTGGACTCCTTGTTGCCCCGCGAGACACCTTGCAGCATCACCTGATCAGCCCAGCGAATCAGCTCAGCCAGTGAGCGGTAGAGACGAACGAGACAGGTGGAGATGGTCTGACTGCAGGAGGATGGACAGGTCAGGAGACAGGACGCTTTGATGTCAGAGAGCAGAGACCGCCAGGTGACAACCCACCTGCTGAGGAGGTGTGGCTCCAGCTGGACCAGAGTCTGCACTGCCTCCAGGACACCGGTGGATGCCCCGCCCAGCAGCCCACCCACCACAGACTGGTCCATGGCCATTTTTTCTCCCCCAGGTCGGTCTAGTCCCAGCCTGTCCACCAGAGCTTTGAAATACTGTAGAGAGCTGAGGACGACTCGCTGCCGGTCAGCCACCACACACTCCGACTGCACACACACACACACACACAGCAATCACCCTAATTAGCGTCTGTATAGTGTGTGCTGTGTTACTATGTGTAAATGTTTGCATGTGTGTGTATGTACCCTGTGTGTTTGTGCATGTGCTTCGTCTTGCAGTGTGTGTATGTGTACTTTGCGTGTGTGTCTGTGTGTGTACCTTGTGTTACTGTGTGTACCTTGTATTCCTGCTGTTTGTGTGTGACTGTGTGTGGATGTGTGTGTACTTTGTGTTACTGTGTATGCATTTGTAGCTTATATTACTGCATCTATATACTCTGTTACTGTGTGTGTGTCTACCTTGTGTCGGTGTGTGTACTTTATTATTACTGTATGTATGTACCCTGAGTTACTGTGTGTGTACCTTGTGTTGCTGTGTGTATACCTTTTCTTACTCTGTGTGTGTGTGTTTGCGAGTGTGTACCTTGTGTTACTGTGTGTGCATTTGCATGTGTATCTTGTGTTACTCGGCATGCTTACCTGTATACCTTGTGTTGCTTTGTGTGTGTGTATGTGTGTGTGTGTGTGTGTGTGTGTGTGTGTGTGTGTGTATACCTTGTGCTGCTGCAGATCAGGTGGTTTGACTCTCAGTGACGGGGTGTGTTTGATTCGTTCAGAACGTCTGACCCGCTGCGGTTGAAGCTTATCTTTCAGCCTCATGGTGAGAGTCGCAAACTGGGACGCTGAAGAGGAGGAAGAGCATCAATCATCTTCATCATCAAAAACTACCAAAATAAAAGCTCTTCAGGTCAAACAGTAAAAGCTGTCAGTGTTTTTAGCCTGTGGCAGCTAACAGTTAGCATGTCAGAAAAGTGAAGAGGAGGAGAAGAAGAAGAAGAGTCCTACCTGTTTTACTCTCATGCCGGGAGGACATGTCTGCAGTCACACAGACAGACAGACGAGCAGAAAGACAGTTTATTCCTTCGTTTTTCCTCTTTAAAAATATCTCTCTCTCTGTCTTCCAGCTCCTTCTTCGGCTCTTCCCCTGTGATGTTTCACCCTCTCTTCCTTCCTTTTTCTTCTCTTCTTCCTCTTTCTGTCTCAGTTCAATGAAACTCAGTCCCACTGTGACGACAGTGATGATGATGGACGATGATGATGCTACCAGGTGACAGAACATCTCATCCTGCAGCTCCCCCTATTGGCTGCCAGCAGACAGTACACTTCAGCACTTCAGGCTTTCTCCTACAGAGCAAACTCTGCGTGTAGGTGAACACTGATGGTGAATGTAATTGTATTTTCTTTAATATATGAATCTATACCAAGCACCATTCAAATATGAGCCATGTTAAGAGTCACACGTCTCATATATGTAGTGTAAATTAATTGGAGACGCTTTCTATTACTTTTAGCTTTTTCTGCTATTTATTCATTTACTAATTTAACCACTCAAACATTTATTTTGAGTTGTTTCATAATTTCTGGAATACCTTCTGCTTGCCATTACATTCATCTTAACATGCATCAGTTATAGTTGGGTAACTGTTCTTAAACCAGGGGTGTCCAATCCTGGTCCTCGAGGGCCGCTATCCTGCATGTTTTAGATGTTTCCCTCTTCCAACACACCTGATTCAAATGACCAGGATCATTATCAGGCTTCTGCAGAGGTTGATGATGAGCTGATCATTTGAATCAGGTGTTGGAAGAGGGACACATTTAAAACATGCAGGATAGCGGCCCTCGAGGACCAGGATTGGACACCCCTAACTTAAACAGTTAACTTTACATTGAGCTAACAACTTCAACTGTTAGCTCTTCATTTAGCTCTTGACGTTTACATTTATCTATTAACTTCAACTATTACCTATACATTTAGCTAACAACTTCAACTGTTAGTTATACCTTTAATGAAGAACTTCCACTCTTAGCTATACATTTAGCTCATAACTTCAACTGTTAGCTATTCTTTTAGTTAATAACTTCAACTATTAGCTATACCTTTTCCTAATAACTTCACACTGTTAGCTATATATTTAATGAAGAACTTCAACTGTTCGCTATACATTTAACTATCAACTTCAACTGTCAGCTATACATTTAGGTAACAACTTCAACTGTCAGCTATACATTTAGGTAACAACTTCAACTGTCAGCTATACATTTAGGTAACAACTTCAACTGTCAGCTATACATTTAGGTAACAACTTCAACCGTTAGCTATGCAGTTACATAACAACTTCAAATGTTAGTTATACCGTTTGCTAATAACCTCAAACTGTAAGCTATACTTTTGGCTAACAACTTTATCTGTTAGCTCCACACTGTTACTTGTCTATTTAAAATGTCAGTTATAGTACTACCTAACGATTACTAATTGTTTATCCAGAACTTACAGATAGTTAATTTAACTATTTATTGAGATCCTAATTATTTTTCACTTTCACTTGTACATGAGGTTGGTTGTCCACAACTCAACCTAACCTAGTTTAACTTAGTTTTGTTTTTTATGTTGTCATAAAAAAAAGTCGACACGTGTTATCCTCGTTCACACAAACTTTATTCATATCAACACTTCTGTGTGGGCCCTGATCACATTACACTGAGATACACAACAAAACTACACACATACACACTGTAACACACGCACACACACATACACACACATACACTACAGTGTGGGCCGCTGCATATTTCAGTTGAATAGTTTATTAATCTATATATATGCTCCCCACATATATATGGTACATTATTATTATCTTCATATATTCTGTAAACAGTAACATTGATTTCTATTAATACCACACAGGTGAACTATTCACGAGCACAGGTGTGTGTGTGTGGGGGGAGGCCGAGCTGTGTTCAACGCACTGCTGCACAGCAACGTGTAACACTACAAATCATACAACACTGTAAAATCAGAGCATGCTGGCACTAATGTGAACACATGAGGACACTTCACAGCTACGAACACGTCCCGCTAATGCTCTGCTAACAGAGTGCAGCGTCTGAACGCAGCTCGGGGCTCGACTAACTCTACAGAATCACCACGACATGAACAGCGAGCACAAACACATGGAGAATAAATAGATCAGCAGGTATTTTCTCGATTCAGTCTGTTGCTCGCAGCATCACATACAGTCAAACCTTATCACTGATCAGACCAATCAGAGCTGCAGATATGGATCATTACTGCCAGCTGCAGGTCAGTGACGGCTCTGCAGTTTGATCCCGTTCAAAAAGTTTTGGTCTCCTGGATTCATTCATCAGATTCTTCAGCAACAAAAACAACACTGTGATAGTTCAGAAAACATTCAGAAAACATTTAGGAACTTAAAGAATCCACTGTAAACATCCATTTTGGCTGCTTCATACTGCATTTTAGAACATGATCATATCACAGCTTTAACAATCTGAATTTATTTGACAAGGTCATGATCATCTCCTCAGGAGTTTCTTTTTCATCATTACAGGAGATACAGAGAAAGAAACTCATCAAGAAAACAAATATTACAGACACTTCCACAATGCGGATGTTAGCTTCTGCTAACTACTGACTGTCAACTGGTTTCAGAGCCAGAAGCAAGTGGAACCAGTCAGACCCAACTGAAGCTAGTTAGGACCAGTTGGTAACCAACCAGAACCAACTGAAACTGATTAGAAGGGACTGTAACCAGTCAGAACCAACTGTAACAATTAAGAACAAAACAAAACCAATTAGAACAAACTGGAATCAACCAGAGCCAAGTAAAACCAGTCAAAAGTGACTGGAACCTGTCAGGAACACTTGAAACCAATTAGAACAAACTGGAACCTATTAGAACCAGTTGGAACCAATCAGAGCCAAATAAAATGACTATAAACTAATATTTAGACTGACTGTATTAATGTTGAATGAAGGGTTTGGTGGTGGTCAGAGGGGTCATAGACACAAATTGGCAGCCACACCTCTGTCAGTCTTCCCGAGTGCAGGTGTGGGTTGCTTACCTTGCCACCACTGGTATGACTGGGTGTGAATGAATAATGGTCTCTGTATGCGCTATATAAATCCAAACCATCATTATTATTATTATTACTGAGCTGGGACCAGTCAGAGCTGGTTAGATCCATTAGTTGGACCAGCTGTATCCAATTTAGCACCATCACTGGGTCACCAGTCCCAACTGGTACTGGTTAGAACCAAATGGTTCTGTGAACTGCTTTGTAGCTGGAATTATTTGGGGACAGTCAGAACCAGGGAAAGTTGGAACCAGCTTGAACCAGCAGCAACAGAAAAGAACTAGTTGGTCAATTTTAGTCTACTTTGTACCCGTAAGAACTAACCTGAACAAGCTGGAACCAGTTAGAACTGGTAAGAATCTACTGGCTCCAACTCAAATATACGGGACCCATTCAGAGCTACTCTAGAACTACACAGAACCAGTTAGGGCCAGTCAAAACTAGGAATGGAAAACAATGCTGAACCAGTTGGAACCAGGTGAAACCAGTTGTAACTACTTTACAGTCAGAATCATTAGGCGCCAATCTGAACCAACCAAAAACCAGTTAGAGCAAGTTGGAACCACTTGCAACTAACCGAAGACATTGAAACCAATTAGAACTATTGTACATCAATCAGCACCAACTCACACAAGACAGATGTATTGTCTGAGAAGGTGGACTGGTTGGACCAGCTGGATCAATTTCAAATGGCTTTGAACCATTAAGAATCAAACTCCACTAGTTAGAACTGGAACCAGCTGATCATTTCAGGACTCAGAGGGCAGATGTCAATCGAATAGAACATCTGGAATGTTATAACATCCAGCAGAGCAGAATACAGCAGAACAGATTCAACCAACATTTTCCAAACAAGCTATTAATATAGTAAGAAGCACAGATCATAAATAATCAATAAATAGATTAATAAATACACGAGCTGAGACGATATGTAAACTTTATGCTGTAAAGAAACTAAAGATGATTTACTTCCAGGAGCTGATGAAGGAAGCTAACAGGTCTGATCTCAGACCAGCCTGCAGATCCAAAGCAGAGTGAGACCTCTTCACATGTCCAACATCTCTGGAGGCATGAACAGTACTTTAATAACCTGATGGGAGCTGGTACATCACAGACAGACAGGTAGCACCTGTCTCACCTCCCAACAGCAGACAGACACATTTACACGCTGAGTATTGCAGAATAACTTTGCTGATCATTTGCTATATATTGTGCTGATAATCAATCTTATTATTATTATTATTATTATTATTATTATTAATACTAAGGTTCACAGTAACACAGCATCAGTAGAGACCAGTAGAACAGCTCAGTAGAGACACAAACACACACTCGGTTCAGGTTAACCCTCAATAGAAGACTGGGGGCTCTCTCCGTGGGCGGGGCTACCTTTACTGGGACGACTGGGAGGAAAAAAACGACAGGAAACAAACACGAAGAGGAGAAGAGAAAAGACAAGAGTGAATCAATGGGGAGAATTACAATGAGGAGTGTTCAGGGGTCAAAGGTCACATCATTATAAAACAGTTAGAACCAAACAGAACCAGTGTGAACTGGTTTTAGTCAATAACAATAAGCTGGTACCAATCAGAACCTTTTAAACTTTAAAAACTAGTTTTGAACCCTCAAACCCAGTTTGGCTGGAACTAGCTAGAACTACATAGGGCTAGTTAAGACTAACGGGAACAAGTCAGAGGATTCGCAACTGGAAAGACCAGTCAGAATTGCCTTGAACCAGTTAGAACCAGTTGGTACCAGCTGTAACAGGGCTGTTAGAACCATTAACAACCACCTGGAACCAGTTCAAATCAGCTGAAACTAGCCAGCGCTGGCAGGCTGACACCATTAACCCAGTTTAGGTAGAACCAGCTAGACCCACATGGATATAGTTACAACTAACTAGTCACAGGATTCAGAATTAGAAAGACCAGTAACAACTGATTTGAACAAGTTGGTGCCAACTATAATGCCTTCAGGGCAGTTAAAAACCATAGGAAACCAACTGAAACCAACTGAACTTTAGAACTAGTTAGAACCACATGTAATTGGAATTACAACTGAGTGAACCAAGTGTGAGATTCACAACCAGAAATACCTGGCAGAACTGACTGGAACCCGTTGTAAACCAATGAGCATGTGCTGGAACCAGAAGCTGCACAAACAGTTAAAATACAGGCAATAAATACAATAACCCCACACTGTAAGTGTTTAACAGAAAACTAAAACCAGATTCTAAATGATGAGGGCCCAGCGAGAAAAAACAAGGGCAGTACTGAAGGAGGCCGGACTCTATGTCCTCCTTTACCAGAAACTGATCAGTTGGTCAGTCAGACTCTTCTGACTGAATAACAGCTGAGAGGGAAACCAGATGAACCCAGCAGGAAACAGCAGGACCCAAAGGTACCCAGAAGGATTCGTTTGGACCAATGTTGGAACCTGGTGGAACTATTGGGACTGGGAGATTGAAACCAGTAGGAACACACTTTAAACCACAAGTAAAAAAAAATATTGGGATTATCTGAAAAAAGAAAACATGAGCACTCCGGCAGATGAATCCAACTGGAACCAAAGATATCTAATTGGAACCTGTTGGCTGGAACCAGTTGGAACCAGTTGGACTTGTCAGGTACCAGTTCAAACCAAATAGGAATTTGTTAGGGCCCGTGGGAAGCACTGGTAGGCAACTAGAACCAGCTGGAACTACTCGCAAGCAGACTTAAAAGAATGAAACTTGTTTAAAACAGTTGAACTTCAAATGCATAGAGACCAACTGGAACTTGTAAGAACTCATTGAAACCAGTATCTGAAGTACATCTGAACCAGTTATTACTGGTTAGAAATAGCTGAAATCCTAAGGATCCTGTTGGAATCAGATGACAATGGGAGGTATCTACAAGCTATGACAAGTTCTTGCAGCTTTAAAAGCCCAGAAACCACATGAACCCAGCAGGAACCAAAGGTACTCTGAAGGATTTGGTTGGACCAACGTTGGAACCTGGAGGAACATGTTGGAACTATAGAAATTGGGAGATTGGAACCAGTAGGATCAAAGTTTGAACCAGAGGGAGAAACTTGTTGGAATTAGTGGACACATCAGGAGCCAGTTTAAACCAAATCGGAATTTGTTAGGGCCCGTGGGAACCAGTGGAAAGCAACAGGAATTAGCTGAAACTACCTGGAGACAGACATAACAAGATGGAACTTGTTAAAACCAACTGAACTTCAAATACATAGGAGCTAGCAGGAACTTGTAAGAACTCATTGAAACCAGTATCTGGGATACAGTTGAACCAGTTACTACCAGTACTTGTTACCAACCAGCTGGAATATTAGGGATCCTGTTGGAGTCAGTTGACAAGGGGAGGTATCACCAAGCTGAAATGAGTAAGAACCAGTTTGTGTTTGTGTCTGTTTGTGCTCCAAAACCACGCATCTCATTTAATGTGAGGGGTCAGAGTTCACAACAACTGGCAACCAGTGGGATAATCAGTCAAACCAGTAAGAACTATCTGGTACCAATTAGAACTAATTCCAACCAGTCCAACAGGACTACTGAGAAGCAGTTAGAATATTAGTACAATGTAGAACCTGTTAGAACCAGTTGGTACCAGTCAGTACAAGACAGAAGAACTTCAAACTAGTTCAAACCACACTGACCCGGTTTGAGAAAGTCGATCAAAACTGGTTGGAACCACTTGGAACCATCACCTGGGTCTTTTTGTTTGAGACCTGTGCATTTTATGTGCATATATTGTGAGGATATATTGTGATATTTTATGTACATTTTGTGTATATATTTGCATGTCTTTGCATGTGCGTGTCAGGGGGCGGAGTCAGAGGCGGGTCTGGAGGATCTGGATGGAGATGCAGGAGCCCTCCGACTGGAGACAAACAAATAAACAAACAAAAAGAAACAAATAGAAACAACAGAAACACAGACAGAGAGACAGACAGTCAGTGACAGGTCAATGGAGCTATTAGTCACACCACTAATCATGATGCTCAGGAAGTGGGCGGGGTCAGATGGTGAGGACAGAAATCTAATTGGACGATGAGGTACACACACACACAGAGTTGGTGAGAGACAGTGACATCATATGGACAGCTGACGTACCATTGGTGAACTCCTCACTGGTCACTGATAGAGATTCTGAAAGAATAACCATATATGGTCAATATAAGGGGAGAGGGGCCAGGGGGAGGGGCTATCTGCTCTGACACTGACACACCTGGAAGCTTCCTGTTTAGCCTTGTAAGGTACTGTTAGAACAGGATCACACAAACAGAGAGAGTCAGGCAGGTAGAGGTGGACAGAGAGAGAAAGAAAGCCGGGTTGACAGACAGACAGACTGGTGGACAGACAGGTAGACAGACAGACAGACTGGTGGACAGACAGGTGATAGACAGACAGACAGACAGCTGGACAAAGAGAGAGACAGGTCACAGAGAGACAGACAGAGAAACAGACATGGCTCCGGGTGGATGTGTAGATTGTGAGACAGAGATGATCCTGTCTTTGTGCTAAGCTATGCTAACAGTTCATTCCATTGCACTTAGACAGGTTAATAGTTTCCCTGTTTACATTTTTTTGCATTTTTATTTACTTGCAGCCATTGCACCAAGCTTGGCTTGCAATGTCCACCTGTTTATAGTCTTTGACCTAAGCTGGACTAATGGCTTCTCCTTGCTTACAGCTTTAGGGCAATGCTAGGCTAAGAGTCTACCTGTGCTTACAGCCTTTCTGCTAAGCTAGGCTAACCACATGATGACATATGAAATGTAGAGGTGATTCTTCAGGGGGCGGAGCTGAAAGATGGAGGATGGTGAGTCTGAGGTGGAATAAAGAAAGACGGTTCTTTCTTTTCCATGTCTGTGCAGGTTGTTTGTGGATCACTTTTTTTCTACAGCACCAACAAAGAAGAAACTACCTTCGTCTTCTTCTGTCTAATACATTGTTTTTCATTGAACATTGTTTTTCAGATCGTCTGTGAATCCAGTTTGATGCATACTGGACACACTGATCTGAACACCTGGAAACACTCATGCTGCATTCACATTCACGTTACAGTGTGGGAAATTACAGTTTAAAGATATCACACATTACTGAACACTGGAAACACATCACACAGCCACCTGACCTTTGACTTGTGACATCATAACAGAGGGGTGTTACCTGGGGACTCCAGGTGGGGGCGCT
>OOFC01051318.1:10394-20952 GCA_900323345.1 Pseudochromis fuscus
ACCGGGAGGGGCTCTCCGTTGCGGGGTCGGACTGGACATGGGAGACCTGCAGAGACCAGCCCAGACTCAGTGGTGCCGCTCCCAAACGCCACCGTGGAACAGCTGATCTGTTACAAAGGTTACCTGCGTCCTGATGGCATCCCCGTCACTTGTAGCCATGAGTCATCGACGGGCGGAGGCATTGCTGTTGTGATGGTGGTGGTGCTGATGTCACCAATGATGCCGAGGCCCTCTCGCAGGGCGTGGTACATCTTGAGCATCTCGTCACGGTGCTGAGCCTGAGGCAGAGAGACAGACAGCTCAAACAGACAGACAGGTCAGGGACAGGTCCTGTGACTTCCATCTGTCTCACCTGGACAGGACTTCTCCTTCCACTTTTCTCCCTTATTCCTATGGTTCCTCCCTCCGCCTGTCTCACTTGTTTTTGTGATTCCTCCCCCCATATGTCTCACCTGTTATGGGGGCTTCTCCCTCCACCTGTGTCACCCATTCCTGAGACTCCTCCCACCACCTGTCTCACCTGTTCCTGAGACTCCTCCCTCCACCTGTCTTACCTGTTCTGAGACTCCTCCCTCCACCTGTCTCACCTGTTCTGAGACTCCTCCCTCCACCTGTCTCACCTGTTCTGAGACTCCTCCCTCCACCTGTCTTACCTGTTCTGAGACTCCTCCCTCCACCTGTCTCACCTGTTCTGAGACTCCTCCCTCCACCTGTCCCACCTGTTCTGAGACTCCTCCCTCCACCTGTCTCACCTGTTTCTGAGACTCCTCCCTCCACCTGTCTCACCTGTTCCTGGGACTCCTCCATCAGGGTGTTTTGGTCTCCACAGGAGTAGAGTTGGGCGAGCAGTTCGGCGTGGATGAACTCCTTCGTCTGAGAAAAAGTCATATGATTTCTGACATCACAACATCATCTCCCATTTCCTGTTTGTTCAAAGGCATGTGTGTTTGTGTGTGTGTGTGTGTGTGTGTGTGTGTGTTTGTGTGTGGGTGTGTGGGTGTGTCGTACATTGTTGACCATCAGGTGCATGATGGTCTTGGGGATGAGGTCTCTGACGGTGCGGTGGATGATGGACAGGTATGAATCCACCAGGTTCCTGACAATCTCCACCTGCCGCTCCAACTGAGGGTCCAAACTGTGGATCTGTCCATCGCCGCTTGACTCCTCTGCCTCCACCTGCACGGTAACACACAATTTTAACACAGACAAACACACAACATTATCGCACATAACCTACATCTGCATGCACACACATGATAACATCCACAGACACAATGACGCTGACACACAAACTCACCTTATCTTTATCCTGCAGGAGAAGTGAAGAAGAGTTTCAGAAATGTGTCCGAATAATGAACAATAAAGTTTTTACATAAACCATACACCATTACTAACACATATATTGGATTACCAAGATGTTACCTAGTAAAAATGGAGTAGTAAAGTTATAATAATGCACTAATCATAACAATATAATAACAATATAATAACATAGTAATAATGCAGTATAAATCTAATAATGCCGTAACACTATAGAAATTATGCAAAATGAATGCAAAATAATGTTGTAATAATGCAGCAGCAATGTAGTAATAATGCTGTAGTTATGCATTAACCATGGAACATAATGATGGGATGATATAGCAATAATGCCATATTAGTAATGTGGTAATAGCGTATTGAAAATGCCTTAATAATGCGGAAATAATGCAGTAACACTGTAGCGATAGTCGAGTAAAAGTGCAACAGTAATAAACTTGACATTGCTGTAATACTATAGAAATAATAAAGTGATAAAGCAGGAATATTACAATTATATTGTGATAATATATGTAGTAATAGAGCCGCAATACTGGTATGATGAAGCTGTAAAACTACAAAACAATGCCGTAATAATGCAGTGATGCAGCAATTACAATGTGGTGACAATGCAGTAATAATAGTCATACTGCCATTATAATGTAGTATTAAAGTAGTAATAATGTAGTAATAATGCAGTGATAATGCTGTAAACATGCATAAAGTGGTAATCATACAGCAATAAAGTAATAATGCAGTATAGTACAACTAATGGAGGAGTAATGTAACACTGAGATAATATCCCAATCATATTGCTATACTGCTACAATAATATTGTAAAAAAAAAAAAAAAAAAGCTATAATACCGTAGTACTGCAGAAATAATGTAGTAAAACTATAGGTGTGAAATAATCCAGTGAAAATGTAATCATAACATAATGATGCATATTATTGCAATATTACTTATTATTAATAATAATAAATAATAATATTCAGTAATAATGATGTAAAATTGTAATAATAATAATGGAGTATTTCACAAATAATGTGGTAATACAATAACAACTTACTAATAATGCAGTAATAATATGATAATAAGGTTATATTACAGTAATATAAAAATATTCAGCAATTATGTAGAAATACTGTAGTAATATTGCTGTATTAAAGCAGTGTAATGTAGTAATATTGGAGCAGTAATGCACTAATGAAACAGCAGTATCGAGGAGTACCACGCTGCGTTCAGGGTACACTCCGGCTCGTAGGAAAGAAGCCTTCCAGCTGTCCACCTCCTCCTGAGACTCACTGGCCAACTCCAGCTGGCGGTAATCCTTATACACATTTCTACAACAACAACAACAACATCACATGGTCATTAAATATTCAAAATGACAACATGGTTTATATTAAACTAACATACAAATGATAAAACAGCACCATCCACAAACAATTAGTCATTCATAACTCCTCACCTCTATACTGTTCTGTTATCAGTGACTTTAAACCACACACACACACACACACACACTGCTGTTCCTGTAGATATTGATTATTGATCGTAAACACTGACCTGTGTTCAGTGTTGAACAGGGCGAAGACATGTTTGCTGGACATGAAGCTCTTCTCAATGTCCTTCAGTTTCAGGTTGTCCACAGGCAGCATGTACTTCTTCTCTTTCTCCTGTAGGGGGCAGCAACACCAACACAACCCTCACAACAGGACAAACACATATTAAAGACTTCAGATGTTTGTGTGTGCGTTACCTCATCGTCTTTGTACCAGGACAGCGTCTCAGCGGTCAGGACGAACCAGTACTCTTTAGCTCCGCCCTTCATGATGCCGATGTTGTTGATGGTGAGCCAGCCTTTACGGATCACCTGCACGTGTCATAAACAAAACATACGGTTAGTGAGGCTGTCATCAGTCCAAACACAATAACAGCAGCAGAAACTCAATCCAGTGACCAAACTTTGGTCTCAAATTTCCGTCGCCGATCAGTTATCCATTGATAACTGTATACCTACTCTGAACTGCAGGAGGATTTTTAATGTTAAAGTCCTGAAACCTACTGGTCAATTTACAACTTACTGAACTTAACCTCAATCTAATGGTAAGTTAACGTATAGGTAATCCAAACCTAACATTCACCTAACCTCCATCTACCATTAAACTAACATAAACCTATTGTAAACCTGACAGTGAACTAACTTCAACTTAACATTAAGCTAACAGGCATCCGTCACACTTAACTTTAAAATAACATACCAAACCTAATGTTAATGTTAAGGCTAAGATAAACCTAACCAAACCTAAAATTAAATGAAAATAAATGTAAACCTAGCACTGAACTAACTTTAACCTGATTTTAAGCTAACACAAACATTAAACTAACCTCAACCCAACATAAACTAATACAAATCTATTGTAAACCTAACACTGAACTAACTTCAACTTAATGTTATGCTATCACAAACCTAATAACACCTAGCATTAAAATAACATAAAGCTAATGAAAGCTAACAAGAACCTAATTAAAACTAACATTAAACCCTAACATAAACCAGATCAAATCTAACATTAAACTAACATAAACCAGATCAAATTTAACATTAAACTAATGTAAACCTAGCCTCACTGTAACCTTTAAACCAGTCCTACAATGGCTACTGTACAGCAGCGGACTCTGTCTGGTCACCACAGTGTGACCGTGTGACTCGCATGTACATTCCCACGTCAGTAACACAAGCGCGCACACACACACTCACCATGATCTCGTCCTGGTTGCCACGGCAACAGAGGCAGAGAGAAGGATGGAGAAACGGAGTGAGAAGGAAGAGAAAGAGAGCAACAATATGAATGAGAGCATCCTCCATTCATTCATCTGTCCTTCAGAGGTCACCTGACCTGTGGGGACTCACCTGGTTTCCTGCTGCCTTCTTTTTGCTCATCTGACTGCTTTTCTGCTGAGCACTGACCACACACACACACACACACACACACACACACACACACACAGATTCGGTCAGAATATGAACTTCTATGTTTTTATGGATGAAGTGTGTTTAAACTTTCTTACTTTGCAAAGCCGATGAAGTCTTCGTGGTTCGTGTTCATGTAGGCCAACTCGATGTCGATCAGCAGCATCACCTGAGCAGGCAAGCAGGTGATCAGTTATTTTTTAAAGTTCTTACTCTATACATAATTTGACCCTCATAATTGATGCTTTTCCACTACATGGTACCAGCTCGCCTCTACTCGGTACCGTTTCCATGACAGAGGATAGCCCCGCCTCCTCCTCTGTGTAGCTGGTGGTGAGGTGAAGGAGGAGAAAGTTGATCTTCAGTAATCTTCAGAATAACTGTTGTGGTGTCACAGAAAGCAGTCTGAAGATGTTTTCAGGAGAGAAATGACTTGTTTTAACTTCAAATATGTTGTTGGTTCATCAAGTTGGAGCCTGGTTGGAGCCTGGTTAAAAACTTGCTCTGAGGATGTCAGATATGTGAGGTTTGTCCTGTTACAACCTCTATCAGCTGATTGACTGACCAGCTGCTCAGAGCTCAGGATCCTGCTGACACTCTCTGTCATGGTTAACCGTGGATTTCAATTGTTTATCTGACAGACAGAAGAAGTACATTCATTTTGTTCACGGATGAATACGTTTAGAAAATGGCAAAGTTATGGTTCATAACTGTTTTTAAATATGATTCTAATGTTGCACTAAAGCCTGTTATTGTATACTGGATCATTTTGCTGTTTTCCCACATTGTAGATACTACTATTCTGACTGTCACTGTGCAGACTGGGTCTGCTGCAGCTACAAATACTTATGTGCTCTGCAGTGATGATTCGATGTGACAATTCCTACCAATCACATTTTAGTACCTGCTAGTACCTGGCAGTACCTGGCTGGGTCCTTTTTTGGAACTGCAGGAGAGCAGGTACGTCAAGTACCAGGTACCAGGTACTTTTTCCTAATGGAAAACCAAACCAAACCGAGCTGGTAGCATGTAGTGGAAAAACACCAAAGGAATGTAATACAGCTAATTAAGGCTGAACTTGCCCATCGTCACTAATCCCAAAGTTAACATTATCATTAATACTTTTTTGTCAGAATAATCAGCAGTAGAATCAGCGCCATGGAGAGTGCCGTGGCGTTTTCAACGATCATGTGCCAGAGTCATGTGACAGACCTGGGTTTTGGTGCGACTCTCTCGGTCTCTGATGTGCTGAGTGACGATTCTCTCCATCTCCTCTCTGAGCATCGGATACTGAGCCAACTGGAGACAGGAGGCAAGAAGATAGAAGGAGAAAGGAAGAAATAGAAAGGACAGAGGTCAGAGGTCAGAGGTCAGAGGTCAGACCACGCTGTAAACAATACATCAAACAGAAACCAGGAGCTGAAAGAGGCTAAAAGGCTGAACGTACAATCACATGATTAATGACTGTTGTTCAGCTCACTGTGCAGTACTGTGCAGTACTGTGTGCAGTATTTGTGTTTGCACGATCTGCAGTACCTTCTGTGTGCACTGTCTGACGGTGTTCACCAGCTCACTGATCACCATGTCAACACATTTCTGACACGGCTCTTTGATCTGAGCGATTTGACGTTTTACGATCGTCTCAAACGCCATGTCAGGTGTGAACAGACCCGTCCTGAGGAGAGAGCAAAGGTAGGTCAGGTACACACTTATACACACACACCTGAACACACCTGAACACTCCATTAAACTCACCTAATTCCGTGGATGTTCTTGATGGCGTAGCTGATCTCCTTTCGAAGAGTCTTCTCGTCGCCCTCCAGCTGTAAACACACAGTTATTTTATTTATTCGCTACACACTGAACCCGTACATCAAGCCGCCCTGATGTCATAGGTTATGTGATGATGTCATCTGTGTGAGACTGTGTTACCTTGACCAATTCGAAGGGGAAGCGTTCGTGGAAGATGCGGTTGATCTTTGCGCCTCCTGACAGCTCATACGTATCGACCTGATCACCAGAACCTTCGATCCGCTTCTCAAAGTCCACGGCAAACTGCTGCACCATCCTGACACACACACAGAGGTCACACACACACACACACACACGGACACACACAGAGGTGTTTGTATTATTCTGTAATGTCACATGTCACCCATCGTACAGTGGTGGAGGCGGTCCCACCTCAGAGGGTTGTCAGCACATGCATCTCAGCTGAACCCACTCGCTATAAAGGCAACCAAGTCAGTTTTTAAAGTGAGAGGTTCAGGTGAGCATGTGTCAGATAGGGCCGCCTACAGAGCAGTGGGAGGGGCTTCACAATAGGTACTGACTGCAGCAGGGCCTTGGTCTTGCGGCTCGGGTCATCTGGCCTGAAGTTCTTGTACTCCTCCACCTCCTTCTCGATGGACAGCAGCTGACTCTGCAGTTTGCTGCGCAACCCTGGCAACGTGTCTCGGATGTGGTTGGTCAGTTGCTAAGAGTAACAAGGGGAGATGCTGTGTTACCACAGTTACAGAGGAAGCAGATAGTAAGATGTGGGTCACTTGTGGGTCATGTGGGATGAGGTGTGTTTGCAGCTGTGCAGCTCTATGATGAGTACAGTATGATGGTATCTGGGACGTGTGTGTTTGGTATGTGTTTGCAGGACGTGTTGACTTGTTGACATGTTGACATTTAGCAGCTGAAATCACACAGCTGCAGGTTAAGAGGAGAGTTGCAGCACCATATGAGGACAATCTGGGGACATTCAGGTGTTGGTCTTTACACGTTTGAACTTTGCACAGAGTCAGGCTAGCAGTTTTCACCTGCTCCCTGTGTTTATGCTAAGCTAAACAAACAACACCTGGACTCTGATCTGACCATTTTACTTTCAGAAAGCAAGGGAACTAAAGAATTAATCAATGAGCACAAATCCTGTGTGTGGGTGTGTCTACCTGGTTGAGGACTTTCTGCAAATGGGCGGTTCCCATGCGGTCGGCCAGGTGGCGGTACGACGGGTGTGACAGGAAGAATTTCCTCTCAGCCTGCAGAGCTGCCGTGATGTCTTTCCTCCCATCAATGTCTTTCTGACTGCGGTTCACCACCCCGATGTAACCTGGCAGGTTCAGGAGTCTTTTACTGTCTCTTCCTGGATGCCTCTATGTGACTTTACAAACAGCTGACAGCCAATCAGGCGTCAGGATTGAGTGTGATGTCATGCATCTGTACCTCTGCGTAGGGGCAGCAGTTTGTTCTCAAGGATGTCTCTGGCATCGGTTCCTTCATCCATCAGATCCAGTTTGGTGATCACACCGATCGTCCTAAGACCTGCACCACGGTTACAGTTTGGTTAGAGATGGAGTTGTGACGATGTAGGTTGAGGGGGAGGATGAAGGTGTAGACTAGAGGATGAAGGTGCAGAAGATGGAGGTGGATGTGTGGAGGATGCAGGTGGAGGATACAGGTGGTGGTGTAAAGGATGAAGGTGTAGGTGTAGGAGTTATGGTGCAGGTGGTGATGTAGAATAAGGAGGTGGAGGATGAAGGTGGAGTTGTACCTTGCGGGTCGACCTCCTTGGCGATCTTCAGAGCATCGGAGTTGGCAAGGTCAGAGTTGGCCGGGGAAACAGCCAATAGGAGGCAGTTCTCCTTGGTGACAAACTGCATCAACATGTCTCTGATCTGATGCTCGATGTCGGCCGGCTGGTCCCCAACCGGAACCTTCGTCATCCCGGGAAGATCCACCAGGGTCAGGTTCAGTACTGACACCACAGACACACCAGAGTCAATACAGACACACTAGAATCAGGAGAGACACACCAGAGTCAATGCCATAGACTGTATATAAAAATGACTGACAAAAGTGGGGCCCAAAAACAAAGCCTATGTGGAAGTGCAAAAAGATGCAATATACCCGTCTGCTGCCGGAGGCTGGCTCCAAAAAACTCCAATTGACTTCAATTCAAAAATCGTCATTTTCAATCATGAAATACTCACTCAATATTTTTTTTCACAAGTCATCCTATTGTCATTAATTAAAGTTAATTCATCTTATTAGTGATCTAGCGGTCCATCTGAAAAAAAAAACTTTATTAAGGAGATATTAAGCTTCAAAAAATTGAATAATTAAGGGCGTGGTTAGCTTGATTGAAGGGTCAGATCTGGTTTGATTGACAAGTCCTATGGAGGAGCTAAACTAGGACGGTCATTCACTGTGAAGTTGCTTTGCATTGTTAATTTTGTAGTTATATTTTGGTGTAGTTATATTTTACCCGATTTTCACATATATACACACATACATGTATGAAACTCTCATATACACCTAGTCAGTATGTTGTTTTTTTTTTTTTTTTTTTGAAAGGCCTGGGAAAAGTAAGCTTTACAAGCTTTACAAGCTATTTATTGCAATTTATTTATTGCAACCGTAGGCTGCACAAAATACGGGCATAGTTACTTTCTCACTGTTGACTCCGGTTGGCTCTACAAACCTACACTGAGGATACCCATCCAATATGGCGGCGACACTGATTCACTCTTGAGCAGGTAATGCAGCGTCTACCTATGATATACTGTATGTCTACGGGCAGGCAGCGTCCTGGTGATCCACCTCCTCACTCCACCCTTCATTTTAAAAGATGGTCAACTTCTGGCTCCAAAAATCCAACAAGGTGACGTCCAAAAGCAGTTTTGAGGGCTTCAAAACGGGAGTCCACAAACCAATGCATGATGTCACACTTGCTTCATCTATTTTTACATACAGTCTATGGTCAATACAGACACACTAGAGTCAATACAGACACACTAGAGTCAATACAGACACACTAGAGTCAACACAGACACACTAGAGTCAATACAGACACAAATTTGGCAATGTGTCGTCATCTTGTTACTCTCTTTATTAAAATCACTGCCCGCTCCTAAAAATAGCGTCAGCCTTAACTCACAGCATACTACACCCTCTAGTTAAAAATATCTTTGTGTGTGTGTTTCATTGTGTGTGTGTATGTGTGTGTTACCGTTGGGGGAGTACACCCTCAGATTGATCGGTACTGGACTGATTCCTTTGTTCTGTCCCGTCACTCGATCGGTTTCATCTTCGATCTCCTTACGAACTTCATCAAACTCTGTGAACTTCTTCCCTTTACAGTGCAGGAACTCAGCATACTCTGATCAATAATCAGAACAATATCAGATCATTAACCAGAACAGGATAAGATCAATAACCTGAACAGGATCACATCAGTGATCGGCATCTCACCCGTTGGACAGTTGATAAGCTGCAGCACCAGAGGGCGACGAGTGACGATGCCTGAACCACGAGGGAGAAAGTCCCTGAGAGGAGGAGGAGGAGGAGGAGGAGGAAGAGGAGGAGAGGAAGATGAGTATGAAGAGGAGGAGAAGAGTAGAGGATGAAGAGGAGGAGAAAGAAGAGGTGAGAGAGAGATGTTATCTTCACACGTTACACTGGATGTGTAATATGATACAGTTTGTTATTATAATTATTTTACATTAGATACTATATTATATATTATGTTATATTATGTATTATATTACAGACTCTGTGGTCTGTGATGAATTCTTCAGAGACTCAGCAGCTCGAGGAGAATCCTCGTCACGACATCCTCACTGTGTGTGTGTAGCTGCAGTGAGTGATTCCCCTGCAGTCACTCTCACACACACACACACACACACACACACACACACTCACACACACAGTCAGACGCACACACACACACATCACGCTGTTATTGTCATGCGATGCTGCTTTGACCAAAAGCCTGCTGAGTCACATGACCAGCCACGGCCAATGAGCGCAGAGATACAGAAGGAAACCCTCCTCCTCCTCAGGGTGAAGATAAAAATATTCAGCCAATCACGTGTCAGCGTCCAGCAAGATTCAAACTACAGACCCCAGACAGAGACTGTTACCACACACAGACATCCACCTACACCCCCTACTGCTACCTCCACCTCCTCAGACATCCACCTCCTCAAGCATCCACCTCCTCAGACCTCCACCTCCTCAAACATCCACCTCCTCAGACCTCCACCTCCTCAAACATCCACCTCATCAGACCTCCACCTCCTCAAGCATCCACCTCCTCAAGCATCCACCTCCTCAAACCTCCACCTCCTCAAACATCCACCTCCTCAGACCTCCACCTCCTCAAGCATCCACCTCCTCAGGCATCCACCTCCCCAAACCTCGACCTGCTCAAACATCCACCTCCTCAGACCTCCACCTCCACAAGCATCCACGTCCCCAAACGTCTACCTGCTCAAATATCCACCTCCTCAGAC
>OOFC01051319.1:4532-15682 GCA_900323345.1 Pseudochromis fuscus
AACGACAAAACACTGGGTAAAAACAAAAAAATACAACAACAACAACATTACACTAAGTAAAAACAACAAAATACTCAATAATAACAAAATACTGGGTAAAAACAAAACACTGGGTAAAAACAAAAAAATACTCAATAACAACAACAATACACTGGGTAAAAACAACTAAATACTGGATGAACCCAACAAAATACTCAATAATAACAACAAAATACTGCATGAAAACATCAAAATACTGAAGAATAACAACAATACAATGGGTAAAAACATCAAAACACTGGATGAAAACAATAAATATTGGGTAAAAACTGAGCTGAGTTAAATTAACCCAGCGTGTAGTTAATCCAATATTTAACCAACATTTGTCAGTGAGGAAGCAAAGCCTCTGCTCCAGGTCATCACACCTGAGGAAGATTTTTCTTGCTAAAAAAAACACAGAATTAATATGAAGACTTTTAACCAAGCAAGATTCATTGAGCGAGGAGCAGCGACACAGAGGTGACTGCAGACGGACAGACTCACCTGACGTGCAGAGGTACATGAGAGGATATTGTTATCTGTACTGATGCTGCTACGCAAACCGCCACCAGGCAACAGGCCCGTCTGGACAGAGACGGCAGCGTTATCGGAGCTCCAACAGATGACTGACGTTTTTCTTCATTCATTATTTTTTTTTAAAAACAAGATTACCACATGGAGACTGGCATTTTCTTTTAGGAGAAGTGGTTGTAATGCAATGCCTGGGAGTGTGTGAGTGAGTGTGATGTTGGTTTTATGGTAATCCAGGTGAAGGTGGTAGTTTGGGTTTTGTACTGTGTTATTTTTAAATGGCATTTGACTCCTCATTAACAATTTTACACAGCGTGCTGGCATTTACTTTGCAGGAGAACATCTGTCTGGGACGCAATCCTGGAGACGCTATTGTTCAGTATGTGGTGTCTGTGGGGTGTGTGCATGTGAGAGATGAGGCACTTAGGTTTTTTTTTTTTTTTTAAATGCTTCAATCTCTTCGCTTCAGTGGTTCCACTTTTCTAATTTCCAATACCTCCCCTCTGCTCCTTCCCACGTTCCTTCTCTAATTACCTATTCTTTACCATCATTTCCCCTATTTAGCATATGAATTGGACCCGGAGCGTCTCTGTGTAGTTCACTTATTATGTTTGCACGTGTATGGATGAAAGAGTGTGGCTCATGTAATGAAATACACTGAGAAATGCATTATATTCAATTACGACTGTGACTGCTACACAAGTTCAAAGTTGGTAAATATGTCTTTTGTTTATAGTGCGTAATGTGACCTTAAATCATAATTAGATAACACACAAAGACGTTCGCGGGAAGCAAAAGGTAATTGGCATCCTTTTCACCACGGCTTCTGTTCGTCTGCGCTGCTCTTTTTTTTTATTATTATTATTTCTTTTAAACAAATGAACACTCAAAGGAAAACACTGTGTGTTCATATAATGATAAGTGTATTTATTAACCTCGCTCTTAAAGAAAAGACGCCTACAGAGACTGGAAAGCTCGTCTTTCAAGGCTGAAATTACTGATAACGTTACAGTGTTATGAACTAATATAAGATGGACACGGCACTGACTGTCCACCTTTAAAAAGTCAGGCCATCAAAGCAAAAGACAAAAGACACAATTTCAGAGATTAAACTATCAATAATAGGAATTTAAGCGTCGCTCCCAATCCACGATTTAGGAAGCGTGTGTCCCCTGAGGTTTTGGACGTATGTGCTTCGTAGAGGTCATACTGAAGATGTGCAGCAGGTTCTTGCTCCATGTATTCGATTTACTTCATATGTTGTGAGTGCGTACGCTGAAGGTTCATGTATGTCTTGGTCATTGGATTTCTGTTCAGAGGTGAGCATTAAAAAACAAAAAATTAGCCTTGATTTGATTTTTGTTTTACATTGAAAAAAATAAAAATGAATATGAGGGATATTTACAATAGTGATATTATAATCACTTAAATCTGTTCAAGAAGCACCAAGACACTGGAAGATGGTGGAATTGATGATGGAAGTAGCACTTATTCAAAAAACAAACAAAACAACAAAAAAAACCCCACTGCAACAACACAGCTGTAATTCATTTATTGGGATTTTCAAAATAAGACAACTACAAAATTAATTTAGGAGAAGCACGTCCCTGTTTCTGTTTTTCAGGTGCAGGCAGGGCTGACGGAGCCGGATCAACGGGTAAACTCATCTCAATACAAGACCTTTTGTGATTTTGATAAACTGTGTATTACTGCATATTCACAGTCTATTTGTCATTAGCGCTCCACCTCACCCCAACCTGTTGACTTCGTAACTCCCTCCCACCATGGCGCCTCTCCGTGATTCGCCCACATAAACCACTACTTCTGGTCTGAGAATACGGTAAAACGGGTTATGTTTTGTGTTTGTATTTCAGTGATTTTATTTTGTTGTTCTGCAAACTATAAAACCAAAATCAAGCCATTATCAAATTTTCACTCATTCTGTTTTAACACTTAACTGAAAAATCCTTCATGTTTCATTTATATTGTTTTACAGTGTAAAATGAAAATCAAATAAAAGCTTGTTTTGGGGTTTTTTTAATGGTCATCTTGAATGGAAAATCTTATGACCAAAACATATACAGACCGCCGTACTCGACACGCACAGGAAACTTGCATCCTCCTTGTGGGTGCTGTGGATCTTTTACCAAAGGTTAAAAAATAAAAATAAAACACACCTACACACATCAGACCTGCAGACACTGTACTCCCACCTTTGTTGATCATGATCAACATCCTCCTAATGTGCTTACTGGCAGTCTACGAGGTAAAAGTTTCACAAGATGCACTTTCGTGGTCCGTGAGTTTGTTGCTGTTTTTTGCGCATTGGAGGAAGTACAGCCGGGTGAGACTGAGGCTTGAGGTAAAGTTTAGGAAAATGTTTCATTCAAAATGATTTAAAACCAAAAAACACTCAGCGAACATAAATTTCTGCCAAGGCATAATCCATGTCGGATCTCCACCAAATAGCCTCAGATTGTCAACATCGTCATCCTGCATGTGTGTCTTGATTTTTCAGCAAAATCCATTTAAAATTGACAAAGTTATGAATTTCTACTGAGGAAAGCCTGAACATTTCCCTGTTTTTAATTTGTACCTATTACCTCCTTTGATTTCTTCTTCCTCTCTGGCTTTTGCACATTAGAAGTCATGGAGACTTCCTCTTCAAGTTTTCAGGACTCCATCCTCTGATTTAGCCCAAAATTTAACCTGCTGTCTAAAATTCGACCTCTCTCTATTCACAAAAAATCATCAAGATATGTCTGTAAGTTTTCTTCTTTCAAGTTTCTAACAGACATAAAAACAGACAAACCAACACAGTCAAAAACACAACTTCCTTGCAGGAGATAGTGATGTCATGATTCTGAAAACTGATATTATTTGGAAGCTGTTGTGGAGAAAAGTCTCTGTAAACCCAGATTTCTTGCTGGGTTTAGATACAGATAAGGGGATCGTGTTAAAGGATTTCAGATAACCGGTGTAATAGAGAGTAAACTGCTTCTCTATAGCGACTTAGCAGGATGACAGACAAGCCAGATTCTTAATAGCATCTCAATATCATTCTTTCACTTTTCATACATTCACTCTGGAGCTCCAGCTCAGACGACTTGACATGTTTTAGCTGTTGGATTATGAAAGTCATAAATCAATATTCTGACTGACACACTTGACAAATTGTACTAACTGGTATTTAACTAGCCAACAATACGAAACACCTTCACAGCAATAGTTGCCTCCCTGACTAATTAACCACAATTTAATTAATTTTTGTCAGGTCTTTATATTACATTGTTTACCAACTGCAGGGTAAACTCTTTTCGGGGGAATTGAATGGGCCTCGAACTTTATCATTAACGACAAGCAGCACTGCTGTTAAATGATGAATTGGGAAACAAAGGATATGCAAATCTTCTCCTTTTGGGGGTGTTGTGCAGCTGCGGTCAGACAGAAACCTTCATCACGAAATGAGTATTGTACGTGCTTGTGGTAATCTAAGGGATTTATATGACACAGGAGTTTACATGGACTGACAGGATCAAGCCGGCGAGAGAGAGAGGGAGAGCTGAGATATCACACCGTATACTCGCTCAGATTACTCTCTTCTCACATAGCATTTCTCACTCATTTCCTAATGAGCTTAATGGACTGCGAGCAGAGTCTCACCTCTTTAAACCTGATGAGGTCGGGCAGAAAATTGATCTGCCTGGAGGGCTGATATGTGCTCATGCAAAATTAGATAGATGGTATGCACTATTTTTTCCCCCCACACACACAGTCATTTCACTGGTGATACACTAAAAGCCATTTTTTGTTTATTTCACAATACCCCCAAAATAATAATAATAATGGATCTATTTAGGCAATCTCAGTAATTTGTCCAAATCTAAAACACAGATGCATTTATCCAACATTACCGATTCACAGCACATGATAGCTTCCTCGTGAATAATCTCATTCCTCTTGTTCGAGTGCCGCCGCACTGTCAGACAAAAAAAAAAAAAAAAGTGGCCCTTGAACGATGAGCAACCATGCAGCTAACGTCTGCTCCTATCAGTGCCTTTATCATCTCCTAGTTCCACTCATAATCAATACCGCGGTTCATTTTTCCCCTCTGATGAAATGATTGTTTCTCCAAAAGGTCACCTCACCACAAGAAAGGAAAGCTTTTGCCTTTTTTTTTCTGATTACACCCACTCCTCTTGAAAAGGAAATCCCGCCCACCACCACCACCACCTCCCGATTTCCTTCATCCTTTGAGTTGCTGCATCGTAATGAAGCATTTGACCCATCACTTTAAGGACAGGCTGGAAATTAAGTGTGAAATAAGATTTTTGTCAGCGGTGAAAACGGTGGCTGTCAATCAATAGTGGTGAGTGACAGTGTTGTGATCGTTAGCTAACAGCGTGCAGCAACAAAAGCAGGCGTGTTAAGCCGAACACTTGACATTTCTTTAGCATTAACAATATCTTTGAGTTAAAAAAACAAACGCTACAGAAGACTGGCGGCAATTAGACAAAGAGTGAGGGAGACGGGATGATCTGAAGCGTTGTGTTGGGGCATGGTGGGGGTCCGGGATGATCACAGACTCCGGTGGGTCTCCGAGGGTCTGACTCAAGGGGAGATATAGATCACAGAGCCGGGGTTTCACCACAGTTCACGCTGGAGTAAATTGCAGACTCGGCTCACAACTCCAAATGGATAGACAGCATCACTCAGCAAATACAGGCCCTGCCACTTTCTTTTTGATATATCTTTTTAAAGCTTTGACATCGCTCACTCACCTCAGCACCTAACACCCCGGACTCAATTCCACAGCACGTGAGCAACGAGGAAAAAAAAAACAAACAAAAAAAAAACTTGTACTGTCAGAGAAAGTGGCCGAATATCTTGTTAAATGTTATGTCAGTCATATACAGAGATGAGTGGGATCGGACAGACACCTGCCTCCCACTGCCCCCTCCATCTCTCTCTCTCTGCATCTTTGAGTCTATGACAGCTCTCAAACTGTCAGCGGTAGAGGTGCACAGTGTGTGTGCATCTTCATGTGAGACAATCCGTCCGTCATATCCCCCCCTACACACACGCTTGGATGTCAGCAAGATGGCTGCCATCTTTGCTGACATCCATGTAATGCAGTCCTTGGAGGAAAGCCTGCATGGAGAACATAAACAAGCATCCCTGTTTGTTCTATAACTATTTCAAGCTTCTCATTTATTTTTTTAATAAATCTGCCTATTTTCCAACATATCGGAGGAGCACTGATTAAAGCTTTTGGTTCCACGAGGTGCGATCCATCATGGTTGTACATGAGCTATCAAAAAAGGAAAAAAAAAAAACCTCAAAGCCGACGCTCGCTCGCTGCTTTGTCTTCCAAAGAGAAGCAAGGCGGCACATCAAACGACTGACAAAACCTGGGTAAAAAGGGAATGCGTTATTCACACTGTAGCTGTCAGCGGGAAGCATGGGGGGGGGTGAGATAATAGGGACAGGAGGAACCTTTCTTCAATCTAGATCCTGAACCCTGAACTCAGTGTCTGCTCCATTCACTCTCTACTGAACATTAGTGTAAATATGGAAACATGATCAGAGGTGATGTCTGAAATGTGTCGGGACACGAGAGGTGATGATATTAAGAGAGATCTGAGTTGATCTTTCATAAATCCTCCAGATGTATTTATTACCATGATGTTGTGGATTAGACTTCTTACAAGACTGTAAAACCTCTTAAAGCCTAAATTGCTTTCCTGAGCTAATTTAAACCTTACTAATGAAGTTTGCTTGATTTACAGATGATTTGAAGCTGTTATAACAGAAAAAAAAGTCAAGTTGTTTATAAAATGTAATGAAAAGGAAAAACTGAGAGTTATCGAAAATACAGTTTCTTGCCTGTTGCTGGTTCTATATGACATTGCTTTCACCTCCACTTTCTTGTTGTGGTGTCTGAAGTCTCTGTGGCAAATATCAAATAAAAAAATAAAATGTGTAAACAGCATGGTAACATACAGCTGTTTGTAGGGATTTTGATAAACTACCTTGGCTCTGTTTACTCATCAACTAATTAACTGTAATTGTAAGTAACTATTTAACCTTGCACTAGCGGAACAAATTAGAGCCGGGCTGGGGGCGGGGCAAATCACCGGGCCCTTTAAACCTAAATAATAAAGCTCATGATAACATTATTTTACAACATTCACATCCCCACAACAGCGGGGCTTATAAGCTTCAGCACCATGGAGAGCGACTATGTCATTCTGAAGTCCATCAAACGGACATGAAGTCTAACAAACCAAGAGAACAACAAAAACATTAGGTTACATGGTTACTAATAATAAAACACAAATTCAAAGCAGTTCAGCACCATGGATAGCGACCACATCATTTTGACATCCACTTTAACTACTTCAACTCAGAACCTGTATCAGTAAGGTTAGTCAAACTGGCACAGCGGCCCACATGTTCACAAACAGTCTTAATATGTAGTACTATAGGACTACTCACCTCTATTTGAAGGATGTATGACCAGCCTTGCTCTCCACGAACTCGTCCAAGATTCTCTGTATGTCCATTTTCTTTGCTCTCTCATTCTCTATTGGCCAACATGGCAGATCCACTCAGTCTCTCCTGTCCCACTGTGCTCCAAGTGGTTTTTAATGAGTTTCAGTGGCTTCAGTGGCCCATTTTCAAAAAGTATCGTTTTCAGCCCCCAAAACATCATCTCCGTGTGGACGCAAGGGGTAAACGATAAAGATCTTTACAGTTTACACCGAAACCTCATACACATTAAACAGTGTCCTCAGGTTCAAGAGTCAGACCCGCCTCCTCACTCTTCCCTTCATATCCAAATATGGTCACTTCTGGCTCTGAAAAAGCAACATTGTGACATTCAAATGCCGATTTGCTGCCTTCAAAATGTGAGTCCACAAACCAACTTGCGACATCATGTTACCAACTAACTAGCAACCTAGCTAAATAAATACAGAAGGATCTCTTCACAGATTTTTCCATAATATCATGAACAGACACACAGACAAATAAAACAATCCACTGCAACTTGAATGTGAAATATTATGTGTGGAAACAAATACTTCCACTTAGTGCCAGTGTGGCATCATCAGAATTCACCTCGATCCTTATTGGAGCTGACTCTGTAAATAACACCAGCTCCAGCAGCCTGTGGCCAATTTTATTATATTTCCACTCTGTCATACAAGTACAATATTGGTTATCCAAAATGGCTATTTTAGATATCAAAACATATCATCCAAAGCTGAAAACTCTCCCTTTACTTAATCAGCCTTCCAGCGACATCAGAAACCACAGAGCTTACTTATCTTCCATTTACAGGAAAGAACTGTCTATTTGAATCTCTCTCTATTTGAGTCCGATCCCCTTTGGACCAAACCTGTGTAACTGTAACTGTGTTAGCATTAGGTTTCTCTCTGCTTTGACAACACATCTTCTTCATGCCCTTCCAATGCTATCGCTGCTCTTCCTCCTCTACTGCTGAGAAAGAGGAGGAGGGAAAAAAAAGTTGGTGAGAGAGCTGCCGGGAGATAAAAGCTACTTTTATCGGCCATTAGCTGAGGAGCAGAAACAGCTTCCATCATCCACAGCCGAGCCATGTATTATATCAAAAGAAGTGTCCAGATGTACGATTGGATGTGTACACAGGCACGGATGTTTGTGTACGAATGCCTGACTGTGTGATGTAATCTTTGAATTTCAAAAGGAAACATAGGAGTGTGCGTTTGAGTGTGTGTCCATTTATTTATTTTTTTTACATCTGTCCGAGGTGTCAAGTATCTACCGCCTCATCTCAGATTTGTTCATCTTGTTTTTTCAGGGGTTTGTGATTGACAGTCAGGTGGGGGAAGAGGTTGTTGGTAAGCCAGAGGTGATTTGTATATGTGTGTGAGTGCACACATGTACAAGGGGGGATTTATGAGTCAGGGACAAACGCGAGCATGGCGCGCTGACAGTCTCCATCACAGAGGCCTGATGTGAAGGGACAGGTCATGTCAGAACACAGGAGACGGGGCTTCGTCAACCAAAGGCCAGACGGGAGAGGGAAAGTCCACAAAGACGCAGAGTCACACTTTACGCTGGCAGTGTCGAATGCTTCGAAGGACACAGGTAATCCTGCGCTCTCTGACGCACACAAGGGAAAAAAAAAAGTGAAAAAGAAATCAGATTCACATCAGTCAGATAAAGGCGGTGTTCAGACAAGAGAAGTCACCAGTGGAAATGGCAGCCTCAGAGCAATGTCACCCCTGTCATCACAACAAGAGGGTTTTCTTTCCTCTCCTCCACGGGCAAACACATCCACATGATGCGCTCGACTGAGCAGAGAAGTTTGATTTCCTGTCGCGTATTTTCATTGAATACAGTTCGGCCAGTGGCTGACAATGTCATCGAAATGAACAGAGGGGGGCGGGGACTGAGTCAGATTGTTGTTTTTAAGTAACCACTTACCAAAGGAGAAAATATGCTGTAAGAAACCAAATAAAATGTGTTTTTTGAGATTCAGTTTTGTGGCATGGTGGTGCAGTGGTTAGCACTTCACAGCAGAGGACCCTTTACGTGGGTTTTCCTCAGTACTCTGGCTTCCTCCCACAGTCCAAAGACATGCTTGTTAGGCTAATTAATGATCCTGAATTAGCCGTAGGCATGAGCTTGCATGGTTGTTTATGTCTGTGTGAGCCACAGACTGTGTATGAAACTGACAAAGCTAACGTGATGCTACGCGTTGGGTTAGGTTCAGCATTTGAACGTCGCCATGTTGGTTTGTTTAGAGACAGAAGTGACTATATTTGGATTTGAAAGGAGGAGGGAGGAGGCGGGTTTAACCCTTCAACCCAGGGATACTGACCAATGGGGACTACAGTTCAGGGCTGATTTCACTGGATAGCTGTTGATTAAACTGACCACGCCCCTACATTTCGCTTCTTTTTCAGATGGACCGACACGACACCAGAGTGACTTGTGGAAACACTTTGGCATTCGAACATCGCCATGTTGGTTGCTTGGAGCCAGAAGTGGCCGTATTTGGATAGGAAAGGAGATGTAAAGAGGCGGGTCTGACCCTTGAACTCGAGGACACAGTTCACTGGTGAATTAGCCTCCAAACCACCTGTAAATTACTGGAGAACACACCTGTCAATCAAACTAACCACACCCCTAAATCTTCCTCTTTTTGAAGCCTAATACCTACATAATGATGAAATGATTTTCAGATGGAGCAGATCACTGAGAAGAAGGGTTGAATTTAGCTAATGACATCAGAATGACAGCATCTAGTGGCCATCAGGGGTATTACACTTTCTTGCACTTCTGCACTGACTTCACGTTTGAGTCCTGGTTGGCTCATCAATTTCAATGTACAGTCTATGGTGTTAGCTCAGTGATGGGTGTGACCCACCCTGTACTGTATTCAAAATGTATCTCCATCAAATTAAAACTCTTCAACATGCATTTACAATCGCTTTAAACTTTAGCCAACAAACCACTATTCCAGTGCGTGTTTTTCTTGAAGAATTGAAGGGTGTCACCTGTAGTTGTGCTATTATTCAAATTCACCAATTAAGCTGTCATCAGAAATACCTTTCCAATGTATTTACCGTATTTTCCAGATTATTGAGCGCACCTGTCTATAAGCTGCTATTGAATTTATTTGAACAGTTTAATGTGGTCCACTCTGACCAGGTCTGATGTGACGAGGCTAAATGTATCAGCGGCACGGAGCATGCTAGCTTGTAAAAAGCTAATGAGCTTTGTGCAGCCGATACTGAGCCACACCGGTGTTTAAGCCGCAGGGTTCAAAGTGTCGGAAAAAAGTAGTGGCTTATAGTCCGGAAAATACGGTATGTTGATAAACCCTGTACATTAGTATTTACAAAAACATGGACCTGCAGGAAGTTTGAGTCAATTAAAATGCATGCAATTAAAACAATACCAATGGTTTGTTTTACAAAATAAAAGTACCTCTGTGTCAGGCAGAGTTTGGGAAAAGCAATCTTCACCACGCGGATGTTAATACCTGCTCGTTGTTGTTGCTTTCTTCTTGTTAGCGACGCCAGCTCAATAACCGGCGCTTATTAATCACGATGCCAAAAATAATGCACATCGCAAATGAGCCTGTCTAGTTTTGTATCCCTGGTAAATAGCTCCCACTGAGATTTGAAACATATGTGGTGTCTGTTTCATGAGAAGTGGTAGTTGAAGAAGTAATTGATTGCAAAGGCTATGAAGAGAAAGTCAATCATGTGCCAACTGCTGTACGGTTAATTCTGTCATTGTAGGTAGAGTAGCAGGAAAATATGACACTTTCCCAAGGACATTATTTCTTCTTTGTTAAACCTGAGAAGGAAAGAAAACAACAAGAGACATGTGACGGCAGTTTTATTGCAAGTTGGAGGCAGCGTTTTATAAGTACAAAGCCAACGTGGGATCTATACATTTTGTAGTGCATATATATATGTGTGTGTGTGTGTGTAACAACTCTGCTTTGTTCAGACAGCACTGACCTTTCCCACAGTGTTCTTCTCATAGAAGAAACCCCAGTGGTTGTTCCTGAAAAATGCAGCATGAAGTCTTTTGGGACC